>JASTWR010000520.1:0-120568 GCA_030770355.1 Harpagoxenus sublaevis | reverse complement strand
AAAACTATGAGGAAGCAATGTGCAAGTTTCTACTTGCACACTTTAAAGCTATGAGGAAGCAATGTGCAAGTTTCAACTTGCACACTTTAAAGCTATGAGAAAACAATGTGCAAGTTTCTACTTGCTCACTTAAAAACTATAAGGAAGCAATGTGCAAGTTTCTACTTGCACACTTAAAAACTATGAGAAAGCAATGTGCAAGTTTCTACTTGCACACTTTAAAGCTATGAGGAAGCAATGTGCAAGTTTCAACTTGCACACTTTAAAGCTATGAGAAAGCAATGTGCAAGTTTCTACTTGCACACTTAAAAGCTATGAGGAAGCAATGTGCAAGTTTCTACTTGCACACTTAAAAGCTATATGGAAGCAATGTGCAAGTTTCTACTTGCTCACTTTTTTTATTATTCTAAAAAATCATTTTTTGAAGTCTCAATTATTAAGACTTGAGATGTTCTAACTGCAATAAAAAAATTAGCCCTTTTGCAAAAAGCCGCCCTTTTGCGAAACACTGATCGTTTCCCAATAAAACTGAACGCACGTTAGGCTTTTTGGCATACATTGGCTTAGCATCAGCTAGGCTAGACACTTACGTCAGTTTTATTTAAAAAACGATCAATGCTTTTGCAATAGAGCGCCCTTTCGCCCTCTCTCTCTTTCTCTCTTTCTCTTTGTTTTTCTCATTTGAAATTTTGGAGAGTTTGTACATATATCGAAGCTTTATAAAGCTGGGTCTAATCAACCAAACCATAATGAATTATATATGAAATAGGGGTAGAAAAAACTGAAAAATATATTAGAATCAAAAAATTGCTAATAATTAATACTAAATTGTCAAAAAATATCAATTTATGAAAAGTCTCAATTGTTGAGACTTTGGATGTAGCCCTTAAAAGTTAAAATTTTAAGATTTTAGTTATTTTTTTAATTCTATTATATTTTTCAGTCTTTTCTACCCTTATTTTATATATAATTCTTTAAGATTTGGTTGATTAGTTTTTGAGTTAAAGACATTTAAAATTTCGGGGAATCCGTCCATACATAAACATGAGTCTAATCAACCAAATTTTAAAGAATTTTATATGAAATAGGGGTAGAAAAGACAGAAAAATATAATAAAATTAAAAATAGCCCAATATTCCAAAACTTACAAAAGTTAGAGCAATCAAAGGCATTTCTTAAAAAATTCAAAATTTTATAAAGAAAGAAGCCCTTTACCAATTATCGCTAAATTTAATTCCATCCTTCCTTAAATAATACTTTATTAATTAAAAAAAAATTTAGCCCTATATCTCAATATTTGCATAAGTTAGAGCAACCAGGGACATTTCTAAAAAAATTAAAAATTTTTAAAAAAAGAACCTTTTCATTAATTATCGCCAAATTCAATATCAACCTTTCTTAAATGATATTTTATTGATTTAAAAAAAATCGACCCGATATCTCAATATTTGCTAAAGTTAATGCAACCACGAACATTTCTAAAAAAACTGAAATTTTTTTTAAAAAAAACCCCTTTACCGATCATCGCCAAATTTAATACCAACTTTCCTTGAATGATACTTTATCGATTAAAAAAAAAACAACCCGATATCTCAATATTTGCAAAAGTTAAAGCAACCACGGACATTTCTAAAAAAATTCAAAAATTTTTTTAAAAAGAACCCCTTTACCGATCATCGCCAAATTCAATACCAACCTTCCTTGAATGATACTCTATCGATAAAAAAAAAGCCCGATATCTCAATATTTATGGAAGTTAGAGCAACCACGGACATCAAATCCGCACATACACACACACACACGTACACACACACATACGGACATTTTTTTTTAATGCAATTTTTCGACGTTTTAGAACATTCTGAACACATTGGCAGCGGCAACTAAAAAAAATTTTTTTCACGAAAACAAAGCTTCCTCTATGAGGAAGCAATACGAACAACGCGAAGCAACACGCCTGTCTATACGAAACGCAAAATACGCGGGCCGCCACACCGCTTCACACCCCCGATGCACGCCACGCGACACCCGGTGCACTCGCACGCGCGATCGCCCCGCGCGGGCACGCGGGTCAACAGCTGACGCGGCGCCCGACACACATAACACGCAAAACTGTACGAACGCGCCCGGCCCGTGATCGTCCCCCGTCGCTCCCCGGCGCAATCATCGTATTCTTACGCGCCTCTAATTTCCCGCGGCACGCGGCACAATGGGCGAGCATGAGGTCACACACACACACACACGCGTGGGCGGGACTCGCCCCGCAATTACCCACAATTAATCACGCAATGACTACCGGTCGCGACGAAGTCCCCGAGGAGGGCGAGAACACACGCTATCTCGATCTCGATTCGCTCTCGGCCGGCCCACACAACGCTCTCTCGACGTTCCGATACACGCGGTATTATACGGTACTTTTCGGCAAGCACTTTCTCACAAGACACGACTGGCGGACACGAGGGCACCGGCCGCGAGCGGAATCACTTTTAATCTTTGCCTACCGGAGCGGCGGTCTCACACACAAAAATCCTTCCTGGATCCGTTGTCGGTGGTCGAAACTGGCGGCTCTCCTCGTGGCTGACACGGCAGTGACGATCCTGCGGCCCGGCGGGATCACCTCGGGCCCCCGCGCCTGCGCACCGAATCCGCTTCCTGTCCCAGTCATCCGCACCATATCCTGCTGCCGAATTCCTCCCTCCTCGATCCGCTCCATCGGCCCGCGGTATTTAAACGGGCGTGAGTCCGGCTGGCCGTGCCGTTATCTCTGGCCAACGTCCGGCGGGCCCGGCTGGCCAGGCCGTGACCGCGCCGACGGGCATATTCTCGCGTCCGGCGGAGGCGGCGCAACCGTCCGCCCGCTCCTGGGGGTGGCGGCTTAGCGTCCGACGCGGACCTCCGCGGGGCGTTCCACTCGAGTGTCCTTGTGCTCCTTCGGCGGCGGTATGGCTCGGGACGTGTGCGGCGGCTCGACGGCGGACCCATGGGTGACCCGCCTGACGGCCACCCCGTCTCCCTCGCCTCTTCTCGACAGCTTCTTTGGGTCCCGCGATGCGGCTTTTAAGCCGTTACATTGTAACTTGACCCCGCTCCTGCTGCAAAACGCTAATATCGTTGTTAATATAACTCGCCCCCGCTCGGGTCACACCGCCCCCGATTTTACCCTCGGCCGAGCTCCGTCCGGGAGGAGGGCGCGACTTTTGCCACGTCACACGTTTTAGCATTAAATATCTTATGTGATCGGTTCATTCCGCAACATACGGTAACTTGTAAATTGTCAGCAGAATAGTTTCAGTTGTTTCACGAGTTGTAGATTAATACAATTCTTTTTCTATTTGTCGTTGCCTGCATTTCTTGATAAATAAAAATTACTTATATATTTTTTACACATTTAAATTGAATTTTTTATGCTTGTAATTGTACAAACAATTTACATCTATAGCCTTTTTGTAATATCATATGAATAAAGGATCAATCATCTGTTTTATAACATATCTGTAATCCTCTGTCTTATAAAAATAGCAATACATAAAACTGTTTTTAGTCCTCAGACTCGCAAGTTCCAAGTATGGATTGAGAGAGAGAAAAGGAAAGAGGAAGAAAGCAAAGAGATCAGGTACAATATAATGAACCTGACGAACCTGACGAACCTGAAGAGCCTGAAGAACCCGAAGAACGTCATTGACATAGGTTGCTTTTTTTAAAGAAAGAAGGTGCCGTCGATCTCTTGCTTAAGCATCTGTTATTTTCAAGATTTTTTTATTTTGCGAAGAATGTTTCTTTTATTTTCAATATTTTTTATTTTGCCAAAAATGAACAGATGCCTCTTCTACTTCACGTATAACATATTCTTAATTTTATTTTAATATTTTTTTACATGCGTTTTTTCAATGCGTTTCATTTACAAGTAAATATTTCCGTTTTTTTAATACTGCAAAAATGTAACAGTGGAATTTGCTGAACTTGACATTAAGCTCGATGTACAATGAGGTTTTAGCTGATTTTAGCGCAGTAGAACAGTGTAGATCGTAAGGAAATAGTAAAGAAGGTTAAAAATGGCAGAGCCCGCATCGACGAGACTTTCAGAGTTTAAGCCAGTGGGTGCTGGGACTATCTCTTTTTGGAGATGGAGTCCGCACTAGCTTAAGCTCTATGAGGGTATTGGCCTCGAAATCACGCCGGTGGGTGCTCAAACTGTCAATTAAAAAATGGCTACGATACACATTAGAAAAACCGGTCTCTTACGATGTACTGCTACTGCGTTTAAAACATGCTTAAAACCTCATTGTACATCGGGCTTTGCGATATAACAAACACGATGCTCTGTATAGTGTATAAGATCACAAGATGTAGGGTTAAAGCCATATATGGTGCCACTATAGTGATGATGTAAGTCAATTGGTTGATCACTTTTTTCTCTTTAAACATATCTCCGCATATGTAGACTACATGTATGAACTCAAATCAACTCGATAGGTTGAGAAAAGTTACACTATGGCTGTAACCCCTCCATATATATACTACACATATTATTATTAATTATATTATATTAATTATATACTACGCATATTAATTTATATTAATGAGAACATCAATTTATATTGTAATAAATACTAATAAATAAAAACATCAATTTATGATAAAGTAAAATTATGAAATTAATAACCTAACCTAATCTATATGTGAGCGCGTGCGCCTGGCTTCGCATGTGTGCGTGTATAAGTGATCTATTGAAACCTTCCCGTTTTCATCATTTCCTGATACTGCCCTCAAACTATAGACGTTCCTGCGAAATCCTATGGGAGATGGTACCCCGGACATTGGAACGTTCGTAGAATGTACTGCGTCATCGCAGTACGTAATGCGATTGTTCTGAGAATATCGTAATATACTTTTGCGATATTCTCAGATCGTTCTCAGAATCTCCCTGTGCTGTGTGGGTAATGTATAAATTTCTGCTTACAGAGAAAAGTAATATCTCCTGGATAATAGTAATAAGTAAACTCGAAAGTATGAAGTAAAACGTCTTCTGGAAGACTTATGTATAAACTCATTTATCAAGTTTGCAACACTACAGTAACGCTAACTCAACTCTTGTCGTTTCCATCGAACCTCATTTAGACCCTACCTTAAAATTTTGTTGGGTAGAGTTCACGTTCGAGTTTGGTGTTTCCACCGCAAGAGCGCTCACTCCAACCCGATTCTGACCCGACTCTGACCCAGTACGAACCCTCGGTGGAAACTTACTCTATATATAAGTCTATGACTACGTTTACAAGGCCCGATTTACGCCGAAGTTACAACATTGATATTGTTGCGTCGTCCGTGTCGCTCAACCACACCAGACACTCTCGCACTAGCACTCCCGACGCTCGCGGAAATAAAGGAGACACCACGGTTAGAAAAAGGAACAATCTTAATATTTATTAACGTCGCGATACAGGAGAGCGAGGACACACGTCCGAACGGTCCAACAACTCAAGACAAAATCTCGTTGTTCTTTTTACAATCAATCAATCAATCAAGCTCGTTGCTAAGGACGTTCTTTTGCCTCTTCACGGAAAGACGGCTCGTCGCACGCTTCAACTCGGAGTTGGAGAGCATACCGGGCGGCATGCACGCAACAATATTATAACTGCTGACGTTAGATGCCGTGTAAACGCTCTTTTACGGCAAAGTTATTACATCTATGTAGTAACTCAAAGTCGTTTGGTGAAGAGGCTTAAGCCCCTTGCACAATGCTAGGCAACAGGCAATAGGAACAGGAAACAGAAATCAGAAACCTTGTATTTATGCAGAATAGACGATGACATAGGCAATAGACACAGAATTTCCGTCACGTTGGAAATTCTGTGCCTATTGCCTGTTGCCAACCAATCATATCGTTCGAATTTTTTAGGTTTGTATTGACGAATTTGAGGTTATTTCCTGTTTCTATTGCCTGTTGCCTAGCATTGTGCAAGGGCCTTAAGAGTTACTACGTCGACTTAAAAAGAACGTGTAAACGGCTACATATTGCCGGCCAATTGCAGGTCGTTGGTTATTATGCAACAATCTTAAAACTACGATAGAGTCATGCAATGATAAGACTGTGATTATCTTTCATGGGATTATTTATATCTTATAAACAATATATCTTATAATCTTATAAACAGTATGTGCAGGGTGTGAAGCTAAAGGTGTTAGAGACTATTATTTTTAAGCCCTTTTAGTTGTACACCTTGTATATATTTTTCAATGTTGACATAAAACATAATCGCGTTAAGTAGAAAATCTGCAAAATATTTGTTGATATGCGTATCTTTCTTTTGGTTTTAAGTTTTCGACAAACAATTCGTATGTACTCATCTGGCGCCAGTGCGTAAACGTTTTTAATAGTGTGTCAAGCAATAGCATATTGGAGTTTGTTAATTTTACCTCCTAGCATTGACGTCAAGCTTGATGTCATAGGAGCAAACGCATTTTCTTTCTCACCATCGCTACTATGGGACTTTTGTGTCGATGATCGTTGATTTGACCATTTTATTTTCATATGCTGTGCATATGCTGTCTGTTAAAGAACAGAGACCTAAATTTATTAATTTTTTTATTTTGAATATAAAGCTTTCCCAAATAAAAATTACAATAAAGATGTCATCATCAAATGATTTCCAATCGATTCCATTTATAATAAACATTAAACATAGTTGCTATCTGCTAACTTGACGCTCGATAAATTTTGTTAATAACAAAAAATCCATTCTTTCCCAAATGTTTAAACAATTTTCCCAAACTTCCCCAAATGATTCCCAAATTATATGAAAAAGAATAATTCAAAAATATTTAATTTGGCTGCTAACTCTACGGCGGTACAAATGTAGGGGAGACCGGGGCGAAACCGTCTACGGGGTGAAACCGTAAAATCAAATATCTCGGAACCTGTATATTGTGCGAACTCGCTATTAACATTGTAAACGCTGCTTATGGTACCCATGTGACCAACGGAGTTTCGGCAGGTTACCTGCCGTGTTATGATTTTTACGAGGGCAAACGTGTTTTCGGAAGGTGAAAGTGAAACTTTCTGCGCGTGGAAATTTTGTAATATCTGCAATAATATTTGCTCTCCAAATCTCCAGGCACGTGATTATGAAGAGTAATGCATGCTGAACACGAATCCAGTGTGGTTTTTTCATTATCGTTCATGTCTAATATTTCGTGGTCGATCAAACCTGAAACTTGTGTTTGGGGCGGGTTCATCAGTAAGCACCCGGGGCGGGTCCGGCAGTCTCGTCACTGTGGCGCGCCGGGCGCACGACTTCAGCTCACGGCGATTTCAGGTTAGGTTTCCCTCGAGCGTGATTCTGTCTTCCCTTGCACGTGCGTTAGTTTGTATACATAGGGAAATGGTACGCACGTATCGTCGCAAAACGACTTCCGTCGACAAGGAGAAACTCAAGAAGGCAGTTCTTGCGGTGAAAAACGATAAAATGAGCGCTTACGCAGCCGCAAAACAATTCGATGTCCGGAGAACCACGTTAAACAACTGGTTGAAGAAGAATTAACAATTATTATTATTATTATTTATTATTAACAATTATTATTATTATTTATTATTAACAATTATTAACAATTATTTTTTAATGTTTTGCATAAAAATTTAAAAAAATAAATTTTTACATTTTTCTTTTAAAAAACAATTATTAAAATGTGTCCTATCATTTTTCAGGATCAGATGTACGTATTTGTATTGAAAATGCAGAGCGACGGATCCGCCCCGGGGGGGGGGGGGGGTGACGGTTCCACCCCGGCATTTTTGAGATTTCAATTTTTCCAGCGTTGTCGTTTTTGCTCTATACCGGTTAAACAAAGCAACGTAGACAAAAATTTCCTATATAAATTTTGTAGCTAAAGGTTCACTCTTTACAATGGTATACCACATTTAACTAAAATTATTTATTTTGTTGCAAAAAATCAGGACCGAAAAAAAAACTGACGGTCTCACCCCGATCTCCCCTATATCCTATGGATATCTTTATAAGGTCCATGGACATTGGGACAATGGACATAAAACGGATGTTCATAGGATATCGTGTGCCGTCTGGTAGAGCCCCTTATTTCACGTGTACACGGGTACACGAATTACACGTGTAATTAGCATTGGCGTGTATAAACACGTGTATCGTGTACCCGCTTGTATTACACGAATACCCGGGTAACACGTGTTTTAAAAGCACGAATAAATAAATTAGTAAATAAATAAATAAATAAATAAATAAATAAATAAATATTAAAATCAATGAATAAATAAGTAAAAAAGTTCGAATTTCACACGAATATCTTATTTTATATAACATAACAATTACAAGGTATTTAACAAAAAAAGAAGTATTCAAAATTAGCAGTTATTTATCATTATTTTATAAAAAAAGCAAAATTTTAAAATTTGTATTTTGTAATAACAATATAGACCTAAAATTTAAAAAAATAAAAATTTTCTAAATTGAAAATACATATAAATTTTCGTTTATTGGCCATTCAATACACACATTGGTCGAATAAGAACGTATCCTCAAAAGTAACAAAATATTTTATTGAAAAATATTTTTATTAGATTTTTATTTTGTTAAAAACAAATTTGTATGTTACCATAAGAACAAATATAATAGGGCTTTGAACAGAAAACAAAGTAAATAATGGGCTATGAGAGCCAACGCAGGATCTAATATGCGAAAAATTATAATTAACAAATTCTTAGTCAATACATTAAAATATTATTTTATGTAATTTTTCGAAAATCTTTGAGAAATGTTTACATGCCATAATTATGCGAGCGTTCCTGCCCATTCTTAGCGATTGTCAGCATGGCTTTGTATCTGGACGGTCAACGACTACAAACCTACTTACTTTTCTTCAAATAGCTTGTAACTCACTCGCGGTTTGTGGTCAATTGGATATTATTTATACTGATTTCAGCAAAGCGTTCGATGTTTTAGATCACGGTGTTATCTTATCTAAGCTTAAGCAACTTGACCTACACTGCAATATCGTTCGTACTGTCGAGTCCTATTTACAAAATAGATCTCATGCAGTAGTATATGATGGTGTCAGCTCTGATCCTTTTTGCCCGTCCTCTGGTGTGCCACAGGGCTCAAACCTAGGACCTTTACTTTTTGTTATTTCTATTAATGATATTGCAGTTCCTCTTAATTGTTTCTACCTTTTTTACGCGGATGACGCGAAATTATTTTTGCCAATTGCTTCGATTGCTGATTGTGTGAATTTACAAAGTAATATTGATAAATTTGTCTCGCAGTGTGATCTTTTTAAGCTTTCTCTGAATTCAGGGAAATGTGTTGTAATGACGATATCACGTAAAAATGACCCTATCATATTCGATTACACCATAAATGGAGTTTGCTTACAGCGAGTTAACGTTTTTAAAGACCTTGGTGTTTTCATTGATAATAAATTGTCTTTCAATCCTCAAATTGATTATATGGTCGCATCTGCGTCTAAAATGATGGGTTTTATTATGAAGATATGTCGAAACTTTCGTTCAACTTCGCCTATTAAGGTCTTATATTATTCACTTGTAAGGTCCAAGCTGGAATATGGGTGTCTTGTGTGGTTTCCATCGCTTCATAAGCATATTGATGCTCTTGAATCCTGTCAGCGCCGATTTCTGAAATTTATGGCGTGGAAATCTGATGGAACCTATCCCCCTCAGGGATTTAATCATGACTCTCTATTAGCACGTTTCAATGAATGGTCGCTTAATGACAGACGTAAATTTTATTCTTTACTTTTTATTTTTAAATTAATTTATGGATTTATTAATGTACCCCTGTTACTTTCCGATCTCAATTTTACGATTCCGAGACTCTCGTCACGGTCTTATAATTCTTTTTACACGCGTGCCTCCAATTCAGCTTGGACTCGATCATGTCCCATGTATTATTTAAGTGAAGGATTTAATATAATCGAGAATGAATGTGCGAAGTCTTCTGTCCGTCTAGATGTATTTCCCGATACGTTCAGCAGTTTTTCTAATGCATTGAAACGTTATTTTGACTTATCATATGCAGTTTAATGTAATTGCATTCCACTTTTATTTTCTTTTATTTTTACGCTGTTATTTCTTATTTCTTATTTCTTATTTCTTATTTTTTATTCTTTGTCATTCTACTGTGTTGCACACCTCTGTATATAGTAGCCCTGTTATTGGTTGTAAAACTGTTGGGCTTCAGTAATAAAAAATAAATAAATACATAAATAAATAAATAAACAAATAAATAAATTAACAAATTAAAATATCAAACGTTTCTGCTCTGAATTGGGCCCTCTTCAGTGATAGTAATCAAAGAACGCATATACGATGTATAAGAAATTAAATTATTAAGCACGCAAACGGTGGTATCGCAACGAGCTGACACAAAACGTAATCACAGATATAGGAAAGGTTCGCATTTTTGAGAACATCGAGCGCGCATCTCGAATCCGCAAAGTTATAAAGCGTATGTCCGAACCGCATCCGTGCAACAAACGACAGCGGGAGTCAATCTTGTCTTCCATAGCAGAGGGAGACGAAAGGCGGCAAACTGTGGCCTGGCAGAACTGCAGAATGCAGTGACTGTTAAGAACTATATAATAGATAGAAAGTAATTGATTTACTGCATGCTACACGAACAGCGGTCAAAACGTATCCGGTGGTATACATAGCCATTCTCCATTTGGAGAGAGCGATCTGTAGTCGTCGGTGTCAGAAATACAAATGTGAACCCGAAGAACGCACGCCGTGAACTCAGAGACACGCAAGCATATACAAGTTAAAAACAAACAAGCATATAGACGAAAATACAAACAGCCGCACAAGGGGAATAACGAATTTGTTTAAACAGTAGACCGATGTTTTATTTTATTTATTATGCGGTATGTAAGATTTGCCTAAAAAGGCAGTGTCTGTCTGTAAGTTGATGCCATTATGTTGTAAGCCGATATGCAACATTTCAGAGACTAAGCGTCTGACATAGAACGGTCAGCCCTATTATATTTTTGTTTATTTTCACGCTGGCTGAAAACATGCGTGTTTATCAAGTTAACGGTCAACCTTTTTGTAAATTTATTTTGCGTAGCTTCGGGTACTCGGCGATGTCGGCACTAAACACATGGATGAGCCTCAATAAAAAAATTATCAGGATGTCCGCGCAACTGATTTTTCTCAAAAATTGTAAACTCTATAACATCCTTCCACAGCACTTAAACCACCTTTTTTCGAACGATACTGTATTGAGCCACCAACGCTCCTCCGCTAGACACAATTGCAACAAGATTCGGTTTAAAGAGAACATTAAACTTGGAAATTATGGACGCACACTATAGTTTGCGAGAATAGCGGCACTCTTTGATCCGCGGGATGCGTGAAATCACGAATTTATTACCACTCAATATTTGGGAGAAGTATCGCCTTGCACAGGAGAAAGTCCTTGCCGCTTTTTCGTTCCGCGAGAACCGTAGGCTGTTCCGGAAGTTCGAGCTTTTACGCTCCAAAAAATTTCATGATTCATTACGCGACATCGGACGTGTTAATTATTTTTGGACTACGAGTGTCAATAGCCATGGTAATGTCCGCGTTGGACTCACGTCGGGTACACACATAAATCGTTCAAACACGACCTTAATATATTCTTTCAATCCGATTACACATACTGGGCTTGACAGGACTGGGGAGGTTTCTTTGGATCCCATTTCCTTCTTGGAAAACATCTCCTTGTCTCCCTTATGTATACATAAAAGATGGTTTGTGAATTTAACTAACATTTCCATCCCTCCCGTCGTTCAGGGCTTATTGCAACTCGGGGACGGTTTCAGCCTTCCTTTCTTTGATAATAAGAACAAAATTTGTTTTGAGTTTATTAAGAGAGTGGAGAGTAGTGTCTATAAATTACCGGTCACTGAAAAGGCGGGTTTGAGGAGTTACACGTCCGCGATTGTAACAAACTATTTGATTCCACTCCTCCTCTGGATTCCATTGGTCTAGAGTTAAAATCAGCACTGAAAGAAACTAATAACTTTGTTCGGTACCACCCTGAGATCATTTTCACAAGGGCAGATAAAGGCAATACCACAGTAGCTATGCTAAAATCTGATTATATGTATAAAATGAATGCTTTATTAAGAGATGATACCACTTACTCCATTATTGACAAAAATCCTACTATTAATAGTAAAATCATTTCAACACTTGTATCCCACCTTACACGGTGGAAAAATAAAAAGTATATCACAAAACAGGAGTATCTTTCACTATATGTCAGTGACGGCATTTTGCCTAGGGCATAGGTCTACCTAAGATCCACAAACCAAACTGCCCACTCAGAATCATTGTGTCCTCCATTAACACTCCTCTGTATGATCTAGCTTCGTTCTTACAAAAAATTTTACATAAGAGTCTGCCTATAAGCGAATCTAGCATCAAAGACAGTTTTACTCTTGTAGAAAAACTGAACAACAAAGAATTTCCCTCCGGATTCGTTCTATTTTCTTTAGACGTCATTTCACTTTTTACGAATGTCCCGACCGAATTAGTTATTGATAGCATATGTAGACAATGGAATCTCATATCCTCGAATGCTAAATTACCGCGAGATGAATTCTTAGCCGCTCTTAAATTCGTACTTGACTCTACTTATTTCACCTTTAACAATATCATTTATAGACAGACACACGGTAGCCCTATGGGTTCCCCTCTGTCCCCTAATGCTGTAGAGATTGTTATGCGAGACCTTGAAAACAAAGCTTTAAAACGACTCAAATATATTCCGCCTTTTTATTTTCGTTATGTCGACGACGTTGCATCTGCGGCGCTTGTTGAGTTCTTACAAGACACTCTTGACATTTTTAATTCCATCCATAACAGGCTACAATTCACAATAGAAGTCAGCGATAACAACACTCTTAATTTTCTTGACACCACAATAATAGTTGCCAATGAAAGATTGATATTTGATTGGTATCACAAACCAACTTTCTCTGGACGATACCTCAGCTTCTTTTCCAGCCATCCTAATAGCCAGAGGGGAGTAGTTTTGGGACTGTTTGACAGAGCTTTCAGACTATCCCATCCTATTTTCCACCAAAAAAATCTGTCTCTGGCTGTTGCGCTCTTACTCGAGAATGGTTACCCGCTGAACTTTGTTTTCGCGATACTTTTGGAAAAACTTAAATCTCTTTTCAAAAAATCTCCATCGGGGTCTTCCGACGATGAAGATCTAACTAGCAGGTCTTACCTGTCTGTTCCGTATGTAAAAAATATTTCAGAGAAGTTTACCCATCTCCGGTTTTAACCGACTTAATGGTCTCATTAAGGTACATAAGGACATTGTCGATAATGCTTCTCAGAGCAATGTTGTGTATCGCATTAATTGCTCTGATTGCGACGCTTCCTATACTGGACAGACGGGTAGACTTTTGGGAACTCGTATCAGAGAGCATAAACGAGTGAATCCTGGGGGACATTCGGTGGTACAGATGCATTGCGTGGATCATAATCATAAGTTTGATTTCGAGAGTGCTGCAATTCTCGACAAAGAACCGTTCTATGTCAGACGCTTGGTCTCTGAAGTGTTGCATATCGGCTTACAACATAATGGCATCAACTTACAGACAGACACTGCCTTTTTAGGCGAATCTTACATACCGCTAATAAATAAAATAAAACATCGGTCTACTGTTTAAACAAATTCGTTATTCCCCTTGTGCGGCTGTTTGTATTTTCGTCTATATGCTTGTTTGTTTTTAACCTGTATATGCTTGCGTGTCTCTGAGTTCACGGCGTGCGTTCTTCGGGTTCACATTTGTATTTCTGACACCGACAACTACAGATCGCTCTCTCCAAATGGAGAATGGCTATGTATACCATCGGATACGTTTTGACCGCTGTTCGTGTAGCATGCAGTAAGTCAATTACTTTCTATCTATTATATAGTTCTTAACAGTCACTGCATTCTGCAGTTCTGCCGGGCCACAGTTTGCGGCCTTTCGTCTCCCTCTGCTATGGAAGACGAGATTGACTCCCGCTGTCGTTTGTTGCACGGATGCGGTTCGGACATACGCTTTATAACTTTGCGGATTCGAGATGTTCTCAAGAATGCGAACCTTTCCTATATCTGTGATTACGTTTTGTGTCAGCTCGGTGCGATACCACCGTTTGCGTGCTTAATAATTTAATTTCTTATACATCGTATATGCGTTCTTTGACTACTATCACTGAAGAGGGCCCAATTTAGGGCAGAAACGTTTGATATTTTAATTTGTTAATATTTTAATATATTGACTAAGAATTTGTTAATTATAATTTTTCGCATATTAGATCCTGCGTTGGCTTTCATAGCCCATTATTTACTTTGTTTACCATAAAAAACAACCAAAAAAGTGAATGAAACTTACGGTATCGGCAGTTATAATAATAATAGATTGACTAATAAAAAACAACTAAAAAATACAATAATAAATATGCAATATTTAAATATAAATATGCATTTGTCACAAAAATAAATTGTATAAAAATCAGTATTATTTTCGTAAAAAAAATGGCAAGGGGTTATGCTACTTATGTAATTTGTTGCATTTGTTTGTTTTGTGATTTACATTGTCGACTGTGTGTGTATAGATCGGTACACAAAAATTTTCTATAAATCTTTCTTTCGCGACGAATAAACGGGGATTACCCTTAACGAGAAAGGAATAACGAAATAAACAAACAAGCGTTCGAAAACATCACCCGGGTGTCTTCAGCCATATAGACATATAAGATATCTATGCCTTTAGCAGTCCAGAGTGACATTTTGCTACGACATAGGATTAGTCGCGCGCATTTTATAAATATAAATATGTTAAGGTATCTATGTTCGAGTGCGTAACATACAAACACGAAAATACACGCGGGTACACGTGTACCCGCGGTTTACATGGGTACCCGTGTCAGGTGTAACGTGTAGAACGACTACACGTGTCACGTGTACTCGTGTATTTTAAAACACGTTTCTGACTGGGGGAGCTCTAGTTAATATCTCGCTTCGCGGGGCAGAGCGACGCTTTTATCTGCCAGATTCTTTCGTTTAAGCAAAAACGAATCGATTAAGCCTAATTTCATTGAAATCGGAGGTGAGGACGCTAAACTGAATAATTACCGCAACTCTTTATATTTATTTTGTTCTATTAAATAAATTAATTAATATAATTATGGACGCTGTTCTTTACTGCAACCTTAACCCCACCTGACCCCATCGTGCATATCGTCACATACATTGCGCTTTCACACATGCCTGCATGCGAAGTACCCGATTTCCATGGTGCGTATTTAACAATACGCCTAAATAATAACAACCAATCGAGAATCCATTTAGTATTTATGTTCTATTGTATAACAGAAGGCTTGATCTGTTATTGGTCAGAATTGTTACGCTTTACGCGAAATTTAACAAAATACGCTCCATGTGCATGGAGACTTTTTAAATGGCGTAAGTTTTGGCATATTACTAGGGCTGCGTTCCGAGTTACGCATGAAGCGTTGTAAGCATCGCTCCATCTTTGTTTGATATACGATGTGCAACAAAGATAGAATGATGCTTACAGCGCTTCATGCGTAACTCGGAACGGATTCTAGAATACGCAGGTTACGCGTACGTTGGCGTACGCATCTTACGCCAAACCACGTCAGCCAATCAAATCATCTCAGCTATCATACGTAAATCTGCCTAGTTATTTGATGCGTTTTACGCTATTGCCGATACGTTAAATTCATTTTCTCACGTAAACTAATGAAGTGACGTACGTGTGTGTGTTTGCGGACGATCGCCGAGTATAACATTCGTGACCAGACGGATATAAAAAAATGGGTGAAATTCGGGTAAGTCAACAAATTCTTCTAACAAATTCTATATAAAGTTTCTAAAAATGATCCATTCAATGCATAGACGTATTCGGTAATCGCTTGCCAGTATGACGAAATAATTTCAAGGTTGTGCTCGATAATTATGGTAATATATTCTGTCATTTGCATGTTTGGGCTAATTTTCGCAATCTGCTGCGGCATGTACATCTTGACTTATATATATATATTTTTTCATATATCACAAATGTGGATACTGCGAGTGGCTGTTCAGGTTTACCACAAACTTTACTGATCATCATTAAAAGAAATGTAAAGGCTCTCTAAATCAATAAAATAATACTGAAGGCACTAAGAGCTAACGCGCGGTAATTGGTGCGCAATTATAATCTATTCAAATTAGGTTTACATGTAAAAATTTAAGACGAACGTTTCGACTCTTTTTATGAGTCCTCTTCAGCGTAGAAAACAATAATAACAATTAAGTCAAAGATTAAAAAACTTTGCATTACTGCCGTGGTCCAAATAAAATATTATAATAAAAATATCACGCAACGCAGTCATAAATATAATGAGTACAGTTATTAAAAACAAAAATCAACCTAACTTCGCACTCTCGCCGTGGTTCAAATTGAGATCACTTAGTCTTATGTGTTATGGAAACCTTTAACGCATTGCATCTCACGCTTGAGTGTTCACAGATGTATTCTCCAAAGTACTTCTCCACGTATCCTCAGATTCAAAAGAAAGATGACAATATAACAGCTCCTTCGTTCGACTCGGTTGGTCAGCATTTGAGAAAGTCTAATTCTGAAATCGAAATTAACGTTTCTCCTAACGCCTTCAAAGAGATTCAATCACCTCTTACACAATCGAATGACAAGTGGTTTATCAATCTGTCGCCCGAGAAAAAATAATTCTGACTAATTATATATAATCATATATTATTTCATATATGATCAGATCTGAAAATTGGCCAGGTCTGACCATGCATGCTCATACAAAATCATATAGACGGTCATATCTATTCATATATGACCATTAAAATATTATCACATTTATTCAACAAAATAAAATTTATTTCTCTCGTTGAACATTATTTTATTGTCGAAAATCTTTATTATGTGCAAGTAGCCAAACAGTACTAGTGTTTAAGCTCAGGGAGTGAATTCCGGGGGGTCGGGACGGGCTGCGGCGGGGCGTGGGGGAAGCCGTAAGCGGTGGGCGAGGGGCAGGTGGGCTGCGAGGGGAAGGTGGGCTGCGAGGGGAAAATTTCTTTCCCCTTACCGCAGCAGACCTTCCCGCGCCCAGGGGCGGATCGTTGAGATTTTCTCCCCGGGCACTGGCGCGATTTTTCTCGCGAGTCTCGAGGTCGGGCGATAGCGACGCGCCCTGGAGTCGGGTTTTATCGGGGTGGCGACGACGGCACTGGCGCGAGTCTCGAGGTCGGGCTATAGCAACGCGCTCTAGAGTCGGGTTTTATCGGGGTGGCGACGACGGCACTGGCGCGAGTCTCGAGGTCGGGCGATAGCGACGCGCCCTAGAGTCGGGTTTTATCGGGGTGGCGACGACTAGAGTCCTATATTATAAGAGAAGCGTCATTGACGGCACGCTCGCTGATTGGCTGACCGCGGCACCAATCAAAACCGAGACTGTAAACCCCGCAGCTGATTCTGTGTGCACGTGTGCAAAGTAACGTGTTACATCAGGTTAGGTGAGTGAAAAAGATTAATATATTTTTAATATTATTAAGAAAAGAATTGTAGACATTTGTGAAGTTTGTGGGACATTGTAAATATATGCATTTTGTATGGATGAGGGTTATATCATACAATAATCAGTAATATTTCTGTTTGCTTGTAACTAATTGAGAGAGAATGTAATCATATTTTTAAATATATTTATAAAGTTATTAAATTTGTCATCTTTACAGAAATCAAGTTTGTGAATAAAGATGGTAAATGTGTGTGAGGTATTTGGTTGTACAACGGAATATGAAGGAGTACGTATGCATACATTTCCTAAGGAGAATGTGGAACAGCTAAATGCGTGGGTAGCTTGGATTACTGGTAACCGTCCCGGGTGGATTCTGAAATCTAATAGCAGAGTTTGTGGGGTATTTTGTAGATTTGTAAAATATAGAAACATGCCCTCAGATGTGTATCTTTATCATGTATTGTCTATTTCGTTGCAGTTGCACTTTGTTCCTGAGGACTATGTGCCCACAAGAGGAAATGGAATTCGTCGAAGGCTGAAAAAATCTGCTATTCCCTCATTGCAAGTAGAGGAAATTGAAGATAGTGAAAATCATTGTAATACGAAAACTATGCGAAGATTTCGACAAACTGCACAATGCTTGAAAGATGTAACAAATATCCCTATTATAGGTGGTAAAGAAAAAGAGAATGATCATGCATACTGCTTTTTTTTTTTACATTTACTGGTTGTATGTAATTGTATTTATATCGTACAATTTTATTTTTTGTTATAAGTTCGAAGTTCAGTATTACTACAATTTTGTACGAATATATATCTTATGTATTTATGTTATGACAAGGCTTGAATAAAATATAGTAAACACATTATGTATGATTGTCATTTATTTTAAAGACAGTATGAGGTACAACAAATGTAACAGTTTTTTTGTCAAAGAAAACTATGTTGCTTTAGTCGTGCAAAATATGAATTTATCACAATAAAGGATTTTACAAAATGCTCAACTGAGTTATTCATTCGCACAATGCCTGTTTCTGCATATGTGGCATAACATTCACATGATATATAACAAAGATACTGGCTTTTTTTTGCAAAATGTGGACGTCATCGAATTTTTGGATTCTTGTCTTATTCGCATGATTTGTATGTAATGATTATTGTCTCTTCCTTGTTTTACACTTCTTGGCCTTGGAACTCCATGTAGTAGCAGTAGACTGTAACTTGCGCAATGCCTTCTCCATTTTAGCAATCTCACTGAACATCTTACATAACTGCTGCAGGCCTAAGTCACGTTCAACTCTCAAGTTTTGAATAACTTGTGATGCTTTGCTACACTGCAATTTCAGTTCCTCAATTGTATAACATTCTGGTTTGGAAACCAGTAGAAGAGGGATTGAATGTGTCTCTTCAATAGCATGAATCTATAACATACGTTACAAATGAAAATTTTGGTTGACATTTTATACAATTATAAGCACATGACATTGGGTACGTTCAGAAAACAACGGTTGCGCAACAGCTGAGTAACTGGTCAATGTAATTGATCTAAATTTAAAGATCTAATAGTAAAGGCCAATAATCACTGACCGCTTACTGATCGCTTTGTTTTTCGAAAGCGCCTATTAATACTGACCTTTGCAGAATATTCATTTGATACTTGAACAGAAGTAGTATCAGTCTCGTTACATTGTTCTTCCATTTTCATTTAATGAACTGGTTCCTAGACAATGAACAAAACAAATGTCACATTATGATAATAACATTACTTACTTCATCATTTATATAAGATATAAGCAAAAGTACTAGAGTAGGCGTCAGCGAAATAAATCATTCTTATTTCTTACTCTTACTTCAGTACGCTTGTAAGCGTAAGAGCTGAAGTTGGACTAAGAAATAATAATAATTTGTTTTGCTTACGCCTTTATTTTAGCTTTATTTTACACTTACTTCTCACTTTTTACGCCTACTCCGGTTTCTTACTCCGCGTATTGTAGACGACGCTTCAGAGGTTAGTTTCTTCACAAGCGATCAGCTGCGGGGTTTTCGGGAACCATGGTGGGGGTATAGGACTTTAGGTGGGGGTAAGGATTGCGCTTCTCTTATAATATAGGACTCTAGCGACGACGGGGTTTTTTACGAGAGAGATGAGCGCGCGCTCCTCGAACGGAAGTCGCCGCGGTGAGATAGCGACGCGCCCTAGAGTCGGGTTTTATCGGGGCGATAATGGCGCATCCTTCTCCAGCGGAAATCGAGGTGCCCGAGGGCGACAACGGCGTCGATCTGGCGCGCGTCTCCCCATCGAGGCTTCCGGGGTCTCGCGTATAAAACGCGGGACGTCTCGACGCTCGAACGACTCGCTCGATGGACGGTGGTGTCGACGACATCTATTGCTACGAGGTGATACAGGACAGCGACTCCAGTGACGATTCTTTCCTACGCTCCACTCCTACGGTGGTAGTTTCTCGTTTTCGAGCGGTCGCCAAAAGAGAGAACGCTCGATGGAATTCAACGAAGTACAGTCTCAGAAGAGAGATAGGTTTTCGGTGTCCGCGAGAGGAATTGTGGATAGAGACGATGTTGGCCTGCAGTAACAGAGCGCGGGTCTACGAGATTAAAATTCCGAGAAACTCGAGAAGGAAGGTGAGGGTCGGTGCGACGATCCGCGAGAGTCGCGGGGAAGTTCTTCGAAGAGTCAGATTGGACATACCCGTGGACAGTTGGAGTTGGACCACGTGGTTGACCACCGAGTTTAGACGCTCGACATGACGGAGGAGGAAGATCGCGATCTCGTCGAACGCGCGAGAGGCGTCGACTCGCTGGACGCGTATCGCGCGTGGGAACGACGGTGCGACAAGACTCTCGAGTCTCTGCGCGAGAGTTGTCGAGACAGGCGAGAGCCGAGGCCCACCGGAATCGTGACCTCTCTGGCCACTCGAATCGCTCTTCTGGAGGGCGCGAGAGACGCCCTGCGACGGCGTTTCGCGCGCGTGGGTGCCGGTCACGGCGATCGGAGAGGGTTCTCGTGGGCGGAGATCGAAACGGCCTTCGAGAATCGCGTGCTGACAGGCGCAGTGATAAACTCGAGTTATCAGGAACCTCGGCGATTTCTCGAGGACGCGAGGGACACGGTGCTCGATCGGGTGCGCGTCAATCTCGAGAGACACGTGTGCCTGAAGGTCAACACCGTTTTCAACGGCGAGTTTGTCGCGAACGCCCGAACCGCCGTCAAGAGCGTCGCCACGAGGAATCGTCAGCTCTTCCTCGCGTCCGATCTACGAGAGTGGTACGACAGATACGTGGTCGACGCGACTCTGACCGATCTGGACGAGTTTCAGGAGCGGGACAGCGGTTGGGCGTTGTCGCGCATATTGAACCTGATGGTGAATGTGAACAAGTGCAATCCTATGCGCGTGGGATGCTGGGTGAAGATACCGCTACGCGTGAGAGCGAAACACGCGGTGGTCAACGTGCGTTCCAACGACAACGCGTTTCGCGTGGGCGGTGGTCGCCTCTCTGTACCCCGTTAAGAATAATATGAACAGGTCTTCCGCGTACTCCCACTATGCGACAAAATTGAATCTCGACGGGATCGAGTTTCCCGTGACTCTGAGACAGATCTCGAGGTTCGAGCGACTCAACGACGTGTCCGTCAACGTCTTCAGCGAGAGAGAGGAAGGGCGGAAGGGCAACGTGATCGTTCTTCTGCGGCTCACCGACGACAGGAAGGACAGACACGCCAATCTGCTGTATCTGCCGGATTCGCGCAACCGCGCGAACGTTGGCCATTTCGCGTGCATAAGGGATCTGTCGCGATTGGTGGGATGTCAGTTGAACAGGGTCCGGAGGAAGATGCACGTGTGCGATCAATGTCTGCACTACTTTTACACGAGCGAGAAACTGGCCGCTCACAGCGTCGACTGCGGAAGGATGAACGATTGCGCCATCGTTCTCCCAAGCGACGACGACAAGTGGCTTTTCTTTCGCAATCACAACAGAAAGGAGCGACTTCCCTTCGCGGTGTACGCCGATCTCGAGTGCGTGCTGGAAAAGGAGGGAGAGATAGACGCGGCTAACGTCAACAGCTACGCCTATCAGCGTTACAGAGCCTTCAGCGTGGGATATTATCTGCGCTCCGCGCACGAGGAGATCCCGTCCGCGTACAGATTTCGTCGCGGCAAGAAATGCCTGTCGTGGTTCGTCGGCGAGCTCAACGATATCGCGCGTCGCGCGAAGACGGTTTCTCTCCACCAACGTGACCATGGCGGAACTGACTTCGGAAGAGTTGCGCGATTTTTGGAGCGCGCCGCGTTGCCACGTGTGCGAGAGACCGTTCGGACCGGAGGATTAGCGCGCGCGCGATCACAGTCATCTCACCGGACGTTACAGAGGTCCCGCGCATCCGCGCTGCAACTTGAACTACAGAGATTCGTACGTCATTCCGGTGTTTTTTCACAATCTGTCGGGTTACGACGCTCATTTCATCATCAGAGATCTGGCCAATGGCTTCGAGGGTAGAATAGAACTGCTGCCGATCACCAAGGAGACGTACATATCGTTCACGAAGCACGTGAAGGACGCGTCGGGCGACGGATGGAAAAATTGCGCGAAGCTGCGATTCGTGGATTCGTTCAGATTTCTCAGCGAGAGTCTCGAGAGACTGGCGTCGTATCTCGACAAGAGCGAGATGCGAATCGCGCGGTCGGAGTTCTCGGAGCTCAGTGCGGAGGATTTCGACCTGCTCACGCGCAAAGGCGTGTTTCCGTACGAGTACGTCGACAGTCTCGACAAGCTGCTGGAGACGGAGTTACCGCCGCGAGAGGCCTTTTACAGTTCGTTGACTGGCGAGACCGCGAGCGATAGCGATTACGAGCGCGCGCGCAACGTCTGGCGGCGTTTCCGCGTCGAGAATCTCGGCGAGTACAGCGATCTGTACCTGAAGACGGACGTGCTCCTTCTGGCGGACGTCTTCGAGAATTTTCGCGACACCTGCGTCGAGAGCTACGGATTGGATCCGGCGCATTATTACACTCTACCGGGATACGTGGGACGCTATGCTGAGATACACGGGCGTGCGATTGGAACTGCTGACCGACATCGATATGGTGCGCGGCGGTCTCAGTCAATGTTCGAACAGGTACGCGCGGGCCAACAACAGGTACGCGCCGTCGCACAACCCGTCGAGACCGTCGACGTACCTCATGTACTTCGACGTGAACAATCTGTACGGCGCGAGCCGTTGCCGTACGCGGAGTTTCGGTGGGTCGACGACCCGGAGAGCTTCGACGTAACGTCCGTGACGTCAGACTCCGCTATCGGCTACATCCTGGAGGTTGACCTTGCGTATCCGCAAGAGCTCCATGACGCTCACAAGGACCTGCCGTTCTACCCGACGCGCGATAAGCCTCCCGGAAAACGGTGCGATAAGCTCCTCGCCACGCTGCTCGACAAGTCGCGTTACGTGTTGCACTACCGCAATCTGCAGCAATGCGCGCGACACGGATTGCTCGTCACGAGGATTCACCGCGTTCTGCGGTTCGCGCAATCCGCGTGGCTTCGCGGGTACATCGAGCTCAACACGGGATTCAGAACTCGCGCGAGCAACGACATCGAGAGGAATCTCTACAAGTTGATGAACAACGCGGTCTTCGGTAATACCATGGAGAACGTGCGAGATCACGTGGACGTGCGCCTCGTGACGCGCTGGGACGGGAGATACGGCGCGGAGGCTGTGATCGCGAGACCGAGCTTTCACAGCCGAAGCGTCTTCGCGGAGGATCTCGTCGCCGTCGAGCTGCGCAGGCTCGAGGTGAAGCTCAGCAAGCCGATCTACGTCGGGATGTGCGTTCTCGAGATATCGAAGACGCGCGTGTACGATTTTCATTACGACTACATGGCGCCGTTGCACCGCGAGAGGTGCAAGATAATGTACACGGACACCGACAGTCTCATATATCTCCTCGAGTGCGACGACGCGTACGAGGACGTGAAACGCGACATCGCCAGGTTTGACACGAGCGGTTACCCCGAGACCAACGCGTACGGCATGCCGCGCGCGAACAAGAAGATACTGGGCCTCATGAAGGACGAGAACGACGGCGCCGTCATGACCGAGTTCGTGGGGCTCAGGTCGAAGATGTACGCCACGAGGGTAGCGGGGAGGAGCGACACGAAGAAGGTGAAGGGCGTCAAGAGGAACGTGGTCGCGAGAACGATAGCGTTCGAGGACTACATGCGGTGTCTCAACGACTCGCTGGAGCAGTCGAGGCGTCAATCGTGCATCCGCTCGAGGTTGCACCAGGTGCGCACCGTGTCCGAGCTGAAGCTCGCTCTCAGCCCCCACGACGACAAGCGGTGCGTCGTTCCCGGCTCGTTTGACACTCTCCCGTGGGGACATTACGGGATACCGCGCGAGGAGAAAGAGCCGTGAAGAATTATTGTTGTTGTTGTTATCAATATTATTATCATTGTTATTATAGTAGTTTTACAGGGATCATTCGAAGCAGATATACGAATAATGCCATAGAGAATCGCCGAGATACGCGCAAAGACGGGAATCGGTTTTCGAGAGATGTTTTTGGAAGCGCTGGAATCCTCTCTACTTTTTTGTCTTTGGTGACACGAAGTTTATTGTCTCGAAAAAAAAACTGAAGAAGCCTTACTTAATTGTTTTGAAGACACTAAATTAAATATATTAAAGGTTGCTTTGATTTAGTGTCTTCTAAACAATTAAGTAAGGCTTCTTCAGTTTTTGAGACAAAACCTCGTGTCACCAAAGACAGAAAAATGTAAAGGATTCCAGCGTTCTTGAGGACATCTCTCGAAAGTTGATACCTGCCTTTGCGCGTACCTCGACGATTCTCCGTAGCGTTATTCGTATATCTCGAAACGCGAAGAGGTTCACTCGCGTCAACGGGGAAGATCTCGCTTCGCGGGGAGATCGTCGGAGGAGTCCGAATCGACGAACCCTCTCGTCACCGAGGGCGGGGACGACGCGGAAAACCGTATTTTTGACGCGGTCGTAAAAATACGCGCGTCCAATTCATCGCGGTTTCTCCTCGCTTTTTTCGAGGTTATTATTGTTCCTGTTTTACCCGCATACGCGAAGGCTACTTGGCCGATCGTTCTATCCGCCAATGAGGCAACCGTGTCTCGCGCTTGAAAAAAAGTTCATTACCTTTAGGGTGCGTCACAGTTTCGTGTACGTTGTCCGTTGTTCGGTTCAACCAAAGAATTCAATCTCGATACGCATTGTGAGACGCGTGTATTTTTTGCTGCAATCTGCGAAATTGGGAAGTAGGTATATAAGTGCCACGTACAGGACGCGATACGTCACCTCCGAAGTAGGAGCTGGAACAAAAAAATTGGAACGGAAATCTCCACCAGTTACGGTGTTACACTCGAATTTGTCTCGCGTGATTCTTCAGCCCGGTATTTCGAACAGATATTATATACGTGCGAACAGTCCGTTTTTTTTTATAGTCAAAATTCACAATGCGAAATCTCGCGATTGAAAGTTACCGCAAATTTCTGTGCGATCAATTTTCAGGTACTCTTGTCACTCTTAATGCGGAAGGAAGGAAATTTCTGACAGAGATAGGCGAAAGAGCATGGGCGGCGCGGAGGCAATGATCGCTAAACCAAATTTTCTGATATTAATACTTTGCATGTCAACGTCTTATTACGCATTACAGAAAATTTGGTTTAGCGATCATTGCCTCCGCGCCGCCCATGCTCTTTCGCCTATCTCTGTAAGAAGTTTCCTTCCTTCCTTCTGCATTAAGAGTGACAAGAGTATCTGAAAAAATGATCGCACCGAAATTTGCGGTAACTTCCAATCGCGAGATTTCGCATTGTGAATTTTGACTATAAAGATAGTTCGAACGTGTATAATATCTGTTCTAAATATCAGGCTGAAGAAACAAACTCGGGTGTAACACAGTCGCTCGTAGGGATTTCCGTTCCGATCTTCCGATCCAGCTTCTGTTTCGCTGGCGACGTATCGCGTTCCGCGCGGGAGCGCTCTGTATCCCCATCTCCCAATTCCCGATTGCCGCGAAAAACACGCGCGTCGCGCAATGCGTATCAAGATTGAATTTTGGAGGATCAAACAACGGATAACGTATGAAACTCTGACTCACCCTAAAGGAAATGAATTTTTTTCGCGAGCGCGAGATGCGGTTGGTTTATTGGCAGATCGGAGGATTCGTTGAGTAGCGTTTGCGTATGCGTGAAACGAGAACAACAATAACATAGAAAAGATCGACGAGAGGCGACGGTCTCGCGGATGCGCGTATTTTTTCGCTCGGATCGAAAAAAAAAAACGGTTTTCTGCGTTTTCCTCGTTCTCGGCGACGGGAGTGTTCGGCGACTCGGACCCCTTCGACGAATTTTTGACGAATCCGGGCAGGTTCCCCGTTGCCGCGCGTGAACTTTTCGCGCCTCGACGCAAGATTCCCGTTGTCGTGAATTTTTCCGTCGACGCGCGCAAACTTTTTTTTCGCGTTTCGAGATATATGAAAGGGAAGCTTGTGAAAAAAAGAAGAGATATTGTATGTACACTTTATTTACAAATAAATACATAAATATATTTTACAACACGGCTGCCTTGTTTATCCAAGAGTTGTGCGACCCGTCCATTCCCAGCCACTTCACGAACACCTCGTCGCCTCGTCGGCGTAGCACCTTCTCCACGAGATAAACGTCGGGGTAGGACGCGCGCTGCAGCCCGTGCTCGTAGAATCCTCCCGCCACGGGCTCCCCGCGGTAGTCCTTCAGCAGATACGTCACGGGATTGGTCCGTTGCACCTTGGCGACGCAAAAGATCTCGGTGGTCCAGTTCGGGGTGTAGCCCTTCTCGAACACCGTTTTGAACTTGCTGACGCGCACCGGGTCATCGACCTTGAATCTGCCAGGAGCGGCGATCTTCGCGCGACTGTACACCGTGGACAGAAGTCTCTCGGCGACGGCGGGCGTCACGTCCGCCGGCCGCATCCCGATCGTTTGGTGTCTGCGACGGTTGTAATCCGACAGCAGACTCGGCAGCGCGTCGAGCCACGCGTCGAGCCACGCGTACGATCCGTTGAGCGTGAAGAGTCTCCACATGTCGTTCTTGAGCGTGCGATTGAATCTCTCCACCACCGACGCCTTCATCACCGAGTACGTCGAGTAGTGATTTATGTCGCGCTTCCTCATGATCTCTCGTACGTCGGCGTTGTAGAACTCCTTTCCCTCGTCCGTCTGCAGGTTCCTCGGAAACCGCGCGTCCTCGCGAAATATCCTCGACAGAGCCGCGGCCACCTCGCTTCCGCTCTTGCTCTTGAGCGGCAAGGCCCACGCGTACTTGCTCAGCACGTCGATAACCGTTAGAATGTAGTTGTGACCCTTGTTGTGTCGCGCGTACGGACGCATCTCGACCACGTCGGCCCGCGCACTGTGGCAACAGGTCGTCGTAACCGCGCACCACGACGCGACGCCGCGGGAAGTTTCTTCGCGCCGGTGCGTGCAGCTCCCGCACGAGTCTTCGCTTCTCGGCGCTCATCGTCTCTCTCACGAGTTCGAGTAGCTCTTGTTCTTCAAGAGACGGTTGAGCTCCAGTAGGCTTGCCTCTTCCTCCTTCGCGCCGGCGCGCGCGCCCCTGCTCTCGCGAACCTCCGCTCTCAGCTTCGCTATCTCTCTCTCGAGCGACTCTTTGGTGGCCGTTTTCTCCTCCAATCGCCGCAACTTCTTGTCCAGCCTTGTCTCGGTCGTCTTGGAAAAGCTCGCGAGATCGCTCAACGCGACCTTGAGTCCGTTCAGGCCGCTGTTTATCTCGCTCACCTCGTTTTTCGCCGTCGTGTTCATTCTCCCGATTTCGCGTTTTGTACCCCCGATTTCGTATCTGAGCTCGATCACGCGATCGACGTTATTGTTCACCTCTGTTCTCACCGCCGTCAAACCGTCGGCCTCCTTTTTCAACGCCGCCGTCAAACCGTCAACCTCTTTCCTCACCGCCGTCAAACCGTCGGCCTCCTTTTTCATTGCCGCCGTCAAACCGTCCACATCTTTTTTTATCGTCGCTGTCAAACCGTCCGTCTTTTTTTCCGCCGTCAGGTTCGTTCTCTCGTTGTCCTCTTTGACGCTCACGATCGCGCGCTCGAGGTTGTGCTTCAGATTGTCCACCCTGCTCCCGAGACGGTTCAAAATCTTCACCTCTTCTCTCGTCGTCAACAACGCCTCGCTCGTTCTTTTGTGAAACGTCTCGATCTCGCGTTTCAGATCCCCGAGCCCGTGCTCGACGTAGCTCTTGTTCGTCGCGTCGGCGTCCCACTCCGGCGCGTCCACGTGTCAAATCTTGCGCTTCTTCGCGTCGAAGGAGTCCTGCTCCGAACAGAGCGCGCTGTCGCGCACGTAGTTTTGCAAGGATTCGATCGAGGACTGCAATCTTCCCGTCGGGGGTCCGTCACCGTCGCCGCGTCTCTCCAGAGACATTCCAAACTTGTTCACCGACATCGTCGCACTGCCGTCGAGATCGTCGCGACGGTTCAATTTATGATCAGCCCGGCCTCTCGGAGCTCCTCAATTATCGACAGAATCTCGTTGTCGTGAGCGTTGTTGCCGGCTCAATGAGAGGCGTCGAGCAGTCGAAGACGATCTACGAGTTCGTTTGGATTGTCACAGTGAACGTAATCTATCTTGTTGCGATTCAATCTCATGTTCGACGGTAGACCGGTCACGCCGGCGCCTTTTCTAGCGCTGCCGATTCTACCGCAGGTGACGAGCGGAGCAATTATGTGCACGTACTTGTGCCCTTTGTTACCCTTGACAGCATTCTCAGCTTTATGACCGCGTTTATGAGCGTTTGTCGCCAACAGCAGACTTCGATACTTGTGCAGGTCATCCTCGGTGTAGATTGCGTCATCGGGGTGTCTCTTGAAGATCAACTCGTACAAGCCGGGCGTACCCTTGTACGTCGCCTCGTTCACGATCACGGAATCGTCCGCGCGCATCTCGAACCGTTTGTCGCCGAGCATCGGGCCGTTGTCCGCGACGTACAAGCACCGGCAGGTATGGTGTCCCGCGGCGCGCGCGCGCGCAGTTTTTATGTATACGGCAGTATACCTAGCCGCCGCGCGCGCGCGCGCGCCACGAGACACCATTCCTGCCGTTGCTTGTACACGCCGTAAACGTGATCGATCGCGTCTCCGCCGAAGAAAAGAGCGTCCACGTATCTCTTTCCCAGGGGTCCCAATTGACTCCTTTGCAGATCCTCGCGACCCTCCGGCGTTTGCAGAGCCTCTCTGATGGACGTTTCGAGAGAGGGCTGCGGCGACTGGAAGACGTCCTCTTCCCTCAGCGACAACCTCCGCGGTTCCAGAGGCGTGCTGGATCAAACCGCGAGCGTGTCCGACGCGACGCTCGACAACCTCCGCGGTTCCAGAGGCGCGGAACGAATCGCGAGCATGTCCGACGCGGCGCTCGATCGTTTCCTCTTGGGTTTCGTTTCCCGCGCGATTTCTCCATCGTCATCGCTCTCTTCGCGCTTCTTCTTAACGACAACGCCGTCGTCCTCGGGCTCGCCTCCGCGTTTGGCGATCTGCTTCAGCGGATCGACGATCGGCTTGAACTGCCTCTCGAGAGCGATCTCGCTCTCGATCTTGCCGGTTTTCAACGCTCTGTATTTTTTGCGAATTGAGGCGCGCGTCTTGGCGATCTCCCTCGCGGTTCTCTCCCGCTCGACGGCGTCCTTCGAGGTTATCTCCGCGCCGCTCATTGTTTCCGACTGATCGATCTACAGCACGGCGAAGTCGTTGAATCCTTGTCTGTATCTGCCGTTTTGCAGCGCGCTGTCCTTGTCTATCACCGCGAACCCGTGCCTGCGTCGCCAACACTCGCCGCACAGCGCGCGGAAATCCTCGAACGACATATCGGGGTTCACGTGATCGTCGTACACGTGTCTCAGATTTGTGCCGTCCTGTCTGAAGAGAATCAGCATGTTGGCGTTGTCGCGTATCAGGTGCTTCGGTATCTTAGCGTACGTCTGACAGAGATAGAAACAATCGATGTTCGAGTGTCGACCCATCGCGAAGTACTCCCTGATCGCGTCTTGCTTGTTGCAGGCCACGTCGTCGAAGACGAATATCGAATCGGGGAGCGCCTCGCTCGGCGGCACGACGTCCCGATTGTTGGAAAACGCGTGATAACCGATCTCGTCCATCGATTCGAGCAGTCTCTCGAGGTATCGATACTTCGGTTGATGCAGAGATTTCGAGTACACGTACACGTTCTCGAAACGCAGTCCGTTCGGACTTTCCAACAGACTTATCAGGACGTTCGTCTTACCGCAATTGGAGGGCCCACAGATGACGCAGCGTATCGCGTTTGGCAGCAGAGGGCCGTGTCGGCGCGTCTCTCTGACCGCTAGACCGGACCCCAGACGCGTCTTGCGATCGAGATTAGGCACGCCTATCGTCGTCGATTGTCTCACGAATCGCATCTGTCGCGTATCGCGCGCGTGCGCGCTCGTTTTATTTATACGCGCGAACGACCGATCGTTCGCGCAGTGATCGCGATGTCTCTCTTACCCAGGAGGCGGCTCCAAAGAGCCGAGGGAGACGCCGGCCGGCGTCTCCCGGGTTGGCGCCCAATTCTGGGCCTGGCGCTGGGGGGCCCCGGAAGAATCAGTGCGTTTCCCGGGGCTCCCCATGACGAGCGCCGTGAGGGACATCCGCAGGAGTTTTAGTGGGCAGGGTATGCATGCAGTATCGTGAGCGATGTGCATGCTATACAATCCCACGCTCCCCCCGCTTATGCCTCTCCCCGGAGGCCGGGGGGGTCTTCCCCGAAAGGGGCTACTGGGTAAACCTGGGACTTTTAGCCCCAGGGATCCCAGTAGTTGAAGATTTCTCCTGCGTCAAAAAAAAAAAAAAATGTCTCCCTTACCGACGGACAAGCGCAAGATCGTCCAGCGATCGCGCGGCGAATGTCGCGCGCGAAGCGAAGCGTCGGCGGCAAACTGCTGGACAGGGCGATAAACGCGCTCCCCTTCGAGCTGCACTTTCCCGGCTATCAGTTCTGCGGACTCGTCTCGCGAAACGACTAGCGCGCGGCGATCGAGGCGTCAATCCGTTGGACGCGGCGTGTCGCGAGCACGACGTCGCCTACTCTCGAAACAGCGACCTCGCCGATCGACACGTCGCCGATCGGGCGCTCGCCGAGAGAGCGCGCGAGCGCGTCTCGGCGAGCGACGCGACCCTCGGTGAGAGAACCGCCGCGGCCGCCGTATGGGCTGCTATGAAAGCAAAAACGAAGCTAGGTATGGGTGTGAGAAAGAAGAGAAGAACCACGACTAGAGTCCTATATTATAAGAGAAGCGAAATTGACGGCACGCTTGCTGATTGGCTGACCGCGGCACCAATCAAAACCGAGACTCTCGACTCCGTGTGGTGTCCGTGTGGTGTCCGTGTGCATACACATGTTTACAAACGGTCAGCTGCGGGGTTTATGGATCAGCTGCGGGGTTTATGGCAACCATGGAGGGGGTATCGATTTCGCTTTTCTTATAATATAGGATTCTAACCACGACCAGGAAGAGAGTTCTCCCGGCGGCGAAACGCGGGGGTTTCTTGCCCCTTCTGCCGATGCTGGGGGCGCTCGGATCTTTGATCGGTGGAGCGGCTGGGGTAGCCAATGCCGTGAACGTCGGCAAGGCCGCCAGACGCCAGCTCGAGGAGCTGACGCGTCACAATCGCGCGCTGGAGAGTCGCGGGCTGTATCTGGCGCCGTACAAACGCGGTAGCGGCGCAACGACCAGAAGAGCGAGAAGGAGTAAAAAAAAATCTCGCGTAAAGAGACGCCGGTGACGCTCGATCTCCCGGCGTACGGTGTCACGACGGACGAGCAGTTGAATCGGATCGCGCGCCGTTCGCGAATACCTTACTTCAGGGGCGTGTTTATGCGCGACGCGCTGCCGACGAGAGCGCGTCGCAACGAGAGCGGAATCGTGAATCTCGACGATACGGTGGGCCCGGGTACGCACTGGGTCGCCCACGCGAAGAAGGGAAACAGCGCGGTCTATTTCGACGCTTTCGGAAATCTTCGACCCCCGGGGGAACTCGAGCGATATCTCGGACGTGACGCGAACGTCGCGTACAATCGTAGGTCGTATCAGAGATTCGATCAGAGCATCTGCGGTCAGCTGTGTCTGCGATTTCTGCGAGAGATCGATTGGAAGCGTCTTTGAGTCGTCATGTCGCTGACTCTCACGTTGACCGGGAAGAACAGCGTTCTCACGTCGAGCTACTTCCCCGCCCTGGATCTGAGCGACGGAGAATACGAGATAGGTCTCGCGAATTTCGAGACGTACAACACGATACCAAACATCGACTCTGCCAACAATACGTTTTACTTCGACACCGAGGATCTGGCGATCGTTATTCCCGAGGGATCTTACGAACTGCGCGCTATAGAGAGATATCTGCGATCGGCTATTCTTCGCAGACGCGGCAGCTCCGAGCACGCCGAGGACGATTACATATACGTCGACGACAACGACGACGACGACAAAGAGGGCGAACGCTCGATAATTCTCCGCGCTAACGAGAATACCATGAGAAGCGAGATCAGGTGCGCCTACAGAGTCAATTTTACCAAACCGAACAACATTGGCTTTCTGCTGGGTTTCTCGGCGTTTCGTACGCTAGAACCGAAAAAATGGTACGCGTCCGACGGACCCGTGAACATCATGCGCGTGAACGTCATTCGCGTGGAGTGCAACGTCACCGCGGGAGCTTACAGCGACGGTAAACCGGTGCACACCGTGCACGAATTCGCGCCGAACATTCCACCGGGATATAAGCTGTCGGAGACTCCGACGCAGATCATTTATCTCCCGGTCATCGCGCGGAGCGTCACCGATATAACGGTGCGCGTCGTGGATCAGATCGGTCGATTGATCGATTTTCGCGGGGAGGAGGTAACGGTTCGGTTGCACGTGCGGCGCAGAAGACATTGAGTGATATGCGCGCGAGTGAGACATGCTTGTTCTGAACGAGTCGTCGGTGACAGACCGGAAGAGCACATCCGCCGTCGCACCCGCGAGAGGAGCGAGAGGAGCGAGAGGAGCGAGAGGAGCGAGAGGGAGGAGGAACGGACTGAGCGCCGAGAACGTCGCTTTCCTGCGATCCCTGGGTTTCGCCGTGAGAAACGGCCATGGCCGACATTCTGAGTATCGGGGGTGAGCCGATCTTCGACGATCGCATCGTCAAGATCGAGACTCACACGTACAATCCGTACGCCAACACCTCGCTCGGACACAGCGACGAGATACGAATACCGATACAGCAGCAAGATTTGTACACGCTGCCCAGCGAGAGTTTTCTCTACGTCGAGGGAACGCTCACCGACGATCTTCCGGAGAACGACACGAGTCTGGACAGCAATTGCGTGGCGTTCATGTTCGACGAGATCAGATACGAGCTCAACGGCGTTGTTTGAAATATGTTACAAATAGGCAACTAAAATGTCGCTTAGGTGAACGGGTAACAGGGATTGAGTTAGCTCAATCACTTTACAAGAGCTCCTCCTGATAGGCGTGTACTGTGGTTTAATTGTTTCACATAAAACATAATAAAGTAAGCACACACATAAATATAATACATTGAGCAATCACATAAATCATGAAAATTCACATAATATCGGTTATTTCACAACAGAAGAAATGTAACGTGCATATGTTGACAAAAGAATAAAACAGGTATATGTTCAAATATAGTCAACAGGTGTTAATAATATATGACCCAAAAATATCAAGGGCGCATATTGTAAAGCAAGGATGTTGCAAACGGTATTGTCAAGCAGAATTCGGAATGTGATGCGACCTTCATATAAAAGAAGTGTAATGACCGTAACGCACTTTAGAAAATACGAGTTAATCTTTGAATAATGGTAGTAGAACACGCTCTGTAATAAACTGCGCGAGTTAACAAAATGTGTAATAATATATACGTTGAGTAAGGATAGATGATTTACTATACGAGTGATCAGACGAATTATACATTAACGCTGACGTAATATGGCTATACAACGCGAGGGATGCAACGCAGGTGAGTCATGGTTGTTGTAACCAACGAAAGATAATGTAATTAACGCAACAGGCGTACTGACGAAGTTCGATCTGCCGCGGATGAGATCGCAAAGAGCACGCGACAAGAAACGACTTGAGAAGTCTGTCGCAGATCGTTTACGACACGCTTGACACACACACACGAAGATACACGAAAGAATAGTGTTGAACACAAAAGAAGCGCGGCATAGAAATAATTCCGTGATTCGCGTGTACACGGTATGCAACATAGACGCGACGAGGGGGGCGGATTTAATAACCAGGGTTGAAAACCGGAACAAAAATATGCTCTTTGGAGCGCTTTTGAACCGGTTTGAGTTCAAAAACCGCTCCAAAAACCGAGTGAATTTATGGAGTAAATTATTTGGAACCTGGGATGTAAACCGAACCGAACCATTAAAGTTTGTACGCTCCGAGTAAACGGAGCAAATTTCGAATTTTAAAATTGCTCCGGTATCGAACCGGAACATAAAAAACCGGTTTTGGAACGGTTTCTTTATTTACAAAGGAGTTAATTAATACATATAAAATAAAATAATAAATTATTATATTATATATGTAGGGGAGACCGGGGCTAACTCGACACGATTTTTTCAAAGGCAATTTTCAACAACCAATTAAAAAATATTCAAGCGAATTTAATGGTACGTATTTAAAGAGTGTTCCTTTAGGTACAAAATTGTATAAAGAAGTTTTGCTGTACGTCGCTTTGTTTTGCCCCTAGGAGAGAAAAAGTGACGCGAAGACAAATTTTCAAATTGAAAAATGCGGGGGCAAACTTGACACTTTGTCTAATCGATACGATTTGATCTAAAACTTATTTTTTATTGTCTAAAAATAAAATACGTTGTTTATCGTGTATTTAGAAAGTACAAAAATTTGGAATAAAGCAAAACAATCATTGGAAATGATGAGAAAAAAAATTGTTAAACTTTCAATTATCTTCCTCTGAATTCAAGTCTTTCTGAAAAACGCTGGCATGCCCGGGCTTGAAATTGCAGTATATCGCACCACTGGTGTTTATAAACACAAGATTGTATTCCTTATATGACAATTTCCTAGTTGCTACGCAAAATTCATAGTAACTATAAGTAAATGGAAAGCAAGATATGCGCACTCCTATTAATTAAATTAATTAGACTAATAAGTTAAATTAATTTAATTTTTTATATTTTTCTATTTTATTACCTACTTTTTGAATACAGAAACCGCTCCAAAACCGGTTTTTTATGCTCCGGTTTTATACCGGAGCATTTTAAATTATAATAAAAAACGGTTTGTTCCGAATCGGAGCGATTTTATAATTCGAAATTTGCTTCGTTCTCTCGGAGCATACAAACTTCAACGGTTCGGTTCGGTTTACAACGCTGTTAATAACCTTTCCGTCAACGGCTCTTCGCGTAAACACTATCGCTATCATGCGTCGTAGCATGCCCCGTACACGGCGGATGCTCGTGGTTATCACAAGAATCGAATATTAACACTCCCGTGTAAGAACGATGCCGTGTGTCCCACGGCACTTTAAGTCGATGACTCGTATATGAGCAGCTCGGCTGTATCATGACCGAGTTATCCAACGAAAGTGGAATGGGCTCAAACGAACCCGTAACGGCGTGTAACGCTCTTATCCGGAATCTCGGAATGAGAAAGGAACGGTGTACTTAACGTTGTTGGAATCGATGGTGTCGACTCGGTCGATGACGGCAAGGGATGCGGGACAGGGATCCTCGCTAAGATCTGCGTCGTATCGTCCTATGCGGAAGTCCACTGCCCTCGCTCACAGTTCTGTCCGTTTCCAGGATAATGTATCGCCTTTCGTATCACGCACTATTCTAAACCGCACGCACCGTTGTTCCCGCTCGCGTACAGCAGGATCCGTCCTGCGCGGGGCGGTAGAGCGAAGGTGCCTCGCGGGCGCTTCGTCGGTAATGGCGACGCTATACGACTCTTTTGCATTTATCAATACGATATCGTTTATGCACAGGAGATTTATAATTCGCGTACTGCTGCACTATATACGAACGCTCTCGGTTTACGGATGCTATCTCTATTATGAACCGAATGGTAAAGATCTCTATGTGCCACTACCGCAACAAAGACTATAAAGAACTGAGCAACCGTGCTATCGTTACCGCGAACCTCGACCGAATGATCTCGTCGCTGCGCGTTTCGCCACGTCGCACTGCAAGCACGGACCGGTAAAAACAAAAACCGATCGGCATCGCGCCCCTCGTCGCTGTCGCCGAGTCGCTGTTGCTAGCCGAGCGCTTGGAAGACGCGCTCCTTTTTGAACAGGCGTGGAGACCGACAGGAAGAGAAACGTCGGAGTGACCAGTACGATCAAGTGTCTCGCGTCGCTGACCGCCGAGAGGAGCAAGAGACTACGGAACGCGGGATGGAGCAGCGACGATCCCGAGATCAGGTTCGGCGATTTCAACCTTTGCGTGCCCCTTAACACGCTTCTGGGTTTCTGCGAGGATTACAAACGCGTAGTGATAAACACGCGACACGAGCTCGTTCTGATACGTTCGCGAAGCGACGTCAATTCCATCGTGACGAAGCGCAACAAGGATCCCAAGATCGCTCTGTCGAAGATACAGTGGCAAGTGCCGCACGTGATGCTGAACGACGTGAACAAATTGTCCCTTTTGCGAACACTGGAGAGCGGACGGTATCTGAGCATGGGCTTTCGCTCGTGGGATCTGTACGAGTATCCCCTGCTGCCGAACACCAACAAACATTCGTGGGCCGTGAAAGCGGCGACGCAGCTGGAGAAACCGCGATACGGCATTTTCGCGCTGCAAACCTAGAGGCACAACAATCTGTTGAAACGCGCCTCCGAGTTCGACAATGGTAATCTCACGGACGTGAAGCTGTATCTAAATTCGGAATTTTATCCCTACGACGACATGAACTTAGATTTCGAGAAGAGGAGAGTCGCCGTGCTGTACGATATGTACGTGAAATTTCGAAAATCGTACTATGGATGTGAGCGCGACGGCGCGTTTCTAACGCCGCGCGACTTCCTGAAAAATCCGTTCGCGGTGATCGATTGCTCGCGTCAGAACGAGTCGACGAAGAGCGGCACCGTGGACGTTCGCGTAGAGTTCGATTGCAAACGCAACGTGGCTCCCAACACGACAGCCTATTGTCTTATCATTCACGATCGCGTGGTCGAGTACAATCCGCTGACCAACATCGTTCGCAAGATCGTGTAAACAGAAGTGGTCGAGAGAGAAAAAAACAAGTTAATTGACGCTCAAAATGAGTCAAGATAACACGGTAAATTAGAATACGGAATTATTGATAGAAGTGGTCGAGAGAAAAAAACAAGATAACACGGCGAGTTAAACAACGATCGATCAGCGATAAGAGTCAATAAATAGCCGGACAACGAGCGATCGAGCTAAGTGTCGTTTCGACTCTCTCCGTCGCCGATTCTCACGGGCGATCGCGATGTTTTTCCTGTTGATCGACAAGCGCGACATTCTCAATCTGTCCGCCGAGCATCTGCAGTACGTGCCGAAGATCGTTCTGCTGCGCAAATTTCCCAATTACGTCGGACGAGTGTGGGAGAGATTGCCCGACCACCTGAGGCACGACCCCGAGGTGCGAACCTACCGTTCGTGTCTGGAGCATCACAACCCTCCGTGGGCGCAGTCGCACGTGGACGGTCCACCGCCGCTCATCAAGGATTGCAGCGCGTGCCGCGCGCGAATGCCGCGCGCGGAGGAGAGGTTGCACCATTGATACGAGAAAGGGCGCGCGCTCCTCCCATTCATGGCCGGCGTACCGATCTTCGTGGATCTGCAGGGGTTCATCGTCCGCGACAGATTCATGGTCAAAGAGGTGGCCGTGCTTAAGAATGGAAAAGAGCTGAGTCATCACGTGCTTTGCGCCCCTCTGGAATGGGATCTGTTGACGAAAGCGGAAAAGTCGCGAGCGTGCTGGCTGACGACGAATCACCACGGCTTGAGATGGGAGGACGGAGACGTGGAGTATAAGCGCGGAAAGACGATCGTTCGACGCGTCGTGGACGACGGACTGAAGCGAGACGACTCGACGGTCGTCTACGTAAAGGGCTCGGAGAAGAAGAGATGGTTGAGGGAGATTCTCGGGGACGTCGAAGCGACGATCGAGTCGATGGACGCCGATTTCGAGAACATCGGTCGTCTAGAGATTCTCGAAGCGACTCGAGCCTTCCGCTGCGGACGACACGAGAGAAGCTGCGCCATGGAGAACGTCTGCAAGATGCACGACTGGTGGAGGGAACGACAAGCGCGTCTCGACGATGTATAATATATATATATACGCCTCTTTGTTAGCGCATCTCGACGATGTATAATGTTATAATATATTGCGTTCTGTAATTCGAATAAAATATATATAATCTCACAATATACGCCTGTTCGTTTATTCACGCCATTTCTACGCGCGTGAAAACGCCATTTATACGGCGAGAGAGAGGACGCGTGGTGAGACGACGAAAGAGGTAAAGGCGATACGACGCGCGAGGAAAGCACGCGGTGCGAGAGAATACGATATAACGCGCGAGAAAAACTCGCGCTACGCTTATTCATTCTTTCACTATGCGTACTACACGCGTACGACAAGAGGAAGCGAAAGAGAGGGTACGCGGTGCGACGAGGAGAGAGATATCAGAGCGATAAGACGCGCGCGACCGAGGAAACGCCGCGCGCTCGATATTTTATTTATTATTCGGAGAGCGATGGTATATTTCGCTAATAATTGCATTACTTATTTATTTATTTTATTTTATTTTATTTCATTTATTTAATTTAATTTAATTTAATTTAATTTAATTTAATTTAATTTAATTTAATTTAATTTAATTTAATTTTATTTATTATTTATTGTTTATTATTTATTATTATTTATTTTATTTATTATTTATTATTCGTTACTGAACGTTCGCCGATATTAGACGAGCGCGAAAGAGGGGGTACGCGGTGCGACGAGGAGAGAGATATCAGAGCGATAAGACGCGCGCGACCGAGGAAACGCCGCGCGCTCGATATTTTATTTATGATTCGGAGAGCGATGGTATATTTCGCCAATAATTGTATTACTTATTTATTTATTTTACAATATATGTTAAGACCGTTAAGATATAAATCAATACAAAGGAAATAGCCATACGGTCCAAGCTTGGATCTTAGGCAGCTTAATATAATTATTCTCTATATGTATTAATACGCGTGTTTTCCAACATATTAAACTGCGCGCCGATTATTTGTCGGACTTAAAACACAGCTATTGTTGAAACATTAGAAATTCCCTCTCCTTTCCCTAATTAAATCGATATCGATTTAATAATTAAAATCACTGTAAAAACCTATTGCGAAAAATATTACCCCAGCCAGGGTTCGAACCTGGAATCTCCCGCAATAATTATATTGAGCTGCCTAAGATCCAAGCTTGGACCGTACGGCTATTTCCTTTGTATTGATTTATATCTTAACGGTCTTAACATATATTGTATATTCACGTCGCCTGAGAAAAACGTTCAAATTATTGTTATCCGGTTATTGCGATAAATATTACCACATGCCCCGGTAGTCGAATTGGTTAAGACACCCGAACGGAATGCGGGAGATTCCAGGTTCGAACCCTGGCTGGGGTAATATTTTTCGCAATCGTCTTTCACCTGCTCTATGACGCGAAACTTTAATGAAGTCTCGCGAACTCATAGTTCTTATATACCGCGCGAATTACGATATCGGCGGTAATAGAGTTCATCTCTTTCCTTCGAAAACAGGAAAATCGCAATACCCTACCCCCTTTTTTTCTTTGTTGGAGAAAAAATTATCTATCTCGAGCGGAAACGCGAATCGTAGACTCATCTCCTGACCGCAACAATAGACTCGTCGGAAAATTATCTATCTCGAACGACTCATCCCCTGACCGCAAAAATCCGGTTGTCGGAAAAAATTATCTATCTCGAACGACTCGTCCCCCGGACGTCGATTTCCTGTTATTCGAAAAAATATTTATCCCCCAGTTCTCGGAAAAAATTATCTCATCCCCCCGGACGTTGATTTCCTGTTATTTAAAAATTATCTATCTCGAACGACTCGTCCCCAGGACGCCGATTTCCTAAAATAGACTCATCTCGAAACGCGAAAAAACGAGCGACTTTCGACGACTCTCGCACCTTTGACGATTCTCGTCCTAAAAATCCCCCCCACCCCGCGTCGCGACGATCGCTTCTCGACACCCGTACCTCCGTCAATCACGCTCCAACCGTGACGCGCGTCGCTTCTCGTTTTCACCCCCTCTCAGCGATGTCGCTCGCGCGCGTCGCTCTGTGCGCGATCGCCGTCGTCGTCGCGGCGAACTGCGAGTCCAACGAGAGCGAAGTGGCGACCCGATATCTGCAGAAATATGGATATCTGGACAACGATCTACAGAGGTCTTCGTCCGGGAACACCGACCAAGATCTCCGTCAGGCTGTCGAGCTGTTCCAGGAATACTACCGACTACAGGGCAACGGCGAATTGAACGAGGAGACGCTAAATCTGATGCGCAAACCGCGATGCGGCCGCGGCGTCGAGGACATGTCGGAGGGCACGTACGCCCCGCTCACGGGCAAATGGTCGAAGACGCATCTCAAGTGGAACTTCCACCTGGCCACTACGCAGATACTGAAGACGGCTCGAGCCGCGTTCGATCTGTGGACGGCGAATTCGTCGCTGACCTTCGAGCGCGATTCGCAGAACCCCGACATTTTGATATTGTTTCGCGAGAGTCTTCACACGTACGCGGACTCTCGATTGGACGGAATGTGCTCGGCGGATCTGGACGGTCGCGGCGGGGTACTTGGCTCACGCGTTCTACCCGACCGGAGATGTCGACTTCGTCTCGGAGGTGCACGTCGACAGAGCGGAACCGTGGCACATATACCTGACCGACAATCCCGCGGGAAAACAGCATCTGCTTCAAACTCTGACGCACGAGATCGGTCACGCTCTAGGTCTGATGCACACGCCCAACTCGGACGCCCGATAAGTCGTTCCCCGTTAAACTTAGTAGTCTAGAGGACGTTCTTTCTATTCAGCATCTATACGGCGCTAAGAAAAGCGCCAAATTTCCAAGAACGACAACGACCGCGCCGCCGACGACGACGACGACAAAGACCACGACGGTGGACGTCGAGACGGATCTGTGCGCCCTGCGGCGCCCGGACGTCGTGCTGGTGTCGAACGGCCGATTGTACGTCGCGCACGAACGACGCCTATGGTCGGTCGATCTCGACGGAAAAACCTACAAGAGGCTGATGCTGCTGACGGACTACATGAATTTTCTCCCCGAGAACTTCACGCGTTTAACGGCCGCGTACGAGATGCCCTCGGGCGGTCTCGTGCTGTTCGCGGACAGGAGAGTCTACATGGTCACCTATCCGCGTCTGGCGCTGGTGCCGACCTGGCCGAGATCCTACGCCGAACTCGGAATTCCCGCGGACGCGAGGATCAACGCCGTGGTGAGCACGAACAAAGGGCGGACCTTCGTGATATACAACGATCAGATCGTGGGCGAGATGGACGATTGCTCGATGAGAATCGTAAAATTTTACACGATCGAGAAGATATTTCCGGGGATACCCTCCGGTGTAACGTTGGCGTTTCGGTACACGGACGGTAATCTGTATTTCGTCGGAAGGAAACAGTTCTACAGATTCAACGACTTCACGAGGACCGTAACGGCGGCCGGTAGATTCGACCTAGGGATCCTCGGCGTCGCTTGCCCGAGAGACGGACTGCTGCAGCAATTGCGGGATCTCTTGAATCGATTCGTCAGAATCGACGCGCTCGCGAGCGGCGATAATCCGTCGGAGGAGAGGGAGGAACGGGATACAGAGCGATAAATCGCGGTTTCGCGTCACCCTTGAATCGGCGAGGAGGGTTGCAATATATATATAAACGGTCGTTCCCTGAGAGTGCCATCAGTCTCGCAACGACATGTACTCGAAGCCGCAGCCCACGCTCCTCGAGGCGCGCTACTCGGACGGCGACCGCGATAACGTCGCCGGTGGAGCGATAAAGAGAGAGTTCGACGAGCGACCGGCGGAACCGAGCCAGAGCGACGAAGACGCGAGGAAAAAGACGTAAGTCTCGACGCGATTCTTGTCGTTGTCGCGATTCTCGTAATTCACGATTCTCGTCGTTCACAGACGCGTCGCGAAGCACCCGCCGCGAATTCTGGGAAGGCGATACCAATTGACGAGAACGGGAAACAAGTTCGTCGAGGTCGGTATCACCGTAGTACTCCCCTGCTGCGTGACCGTCGTCATAGGGGATTGCCACGGCAAGGAGATATCGCTCTCGCCCGAGACGTGGAGAGAGTTTCTCTACCAGAGACGCGTCGTGCTGTCCCATCTGTGCGGCAAGAGCGAGAAGCGCATCCCGCCGCCGATATGTCTCGCCGACGGAAACCTGACGCTGCGATTCGGAAGGATGCAAAATCAACCGACCCTGCGCATAGATACGTCCACGACGCGTCTTATCGCGTCGGCGAGCACGGCGCTTTTCCTCTTCGATCTGGAACTGTGCATCAACCGCGTCATCGTCGCTCTGTCCTCGATGACCGGTAAGGTCGACTCGAGGCTGTCGCGCTTCCTCGCCATCGCGGCCACCATGGCGAGTCCCGCGAACATCCCGAGGGCGATACGCGAGAGCGAGACGTTCGACCGCAACGATATCGTCGATTGCGAGTTGGCTGTTCTGTGCTTCAGAAACGAAATATAACGAAAAAAAATAATAAAGAGAGAAAAAACAAACCTCGTCGTGTGTTTTTTATTTCTTTTCCTATTATCTAAAACCAGACGGGAGGGAAACGGGAAAATAAGAAGACGCAAATTTTTTTCAGATACGTTTTTATTTTTCTTTCGCGAGATACATCTCTCAAAAGTTGCCTCGCCCGCTCTCGTAGGTGAGATTCTTCGTTTCCTTCTGGATCCCCGGAACCTTTTTCAGATCGTCCGCCACGAGATCCATCAGTTGCAGTATCAACCGCCGCTTGCGATCCGTCCGCGAGAGAGAGGTGAGAAACTGAGATCTCACCTTCGCGTATCTCCACCATTCGCGCTTGTCCCTGCTGACGGCTCTAGGAAGGAATCCCCCGGGAAAAATGTTCCCCGGAAAAAATCTCCCCAAAAAAATCCCCCTGGAAAAAAACTCCCCATCCAAAAATCTCCCCGGAAAAATTCCCCCGGAAAAAACTCATCCAAAAATCTTTTGAAAAATTCACCAGCCAGAATATTTTTTCCAGTGATGTCTACTGTATTTGAAATTGTGTGTGTCATTATTTGTATATGTTATTATTCGGAGCCGCTAACTGATTGCTCTGTCTTGTGTTTACAAGTGCTATTCGTCGCCAATAATATCATTTCGAACCATTACAGTGCGAATACGTGGTATTGACAGCAATTGTAATCAGTCTGTTTCAGTTGTGAAATCAGTCGTGAAATTCTTGTTGTTCGATTCTGAAGATATTAATAACAGACTACTTGTATTTGCTACGGAGGATAATCTACAGGTGCTGCAAAGATGTGACATGTGGTACTGTGATGGTACTTTTAAAGTAGTGCCAGAATTATTTGATCAACTCTACACCATACATGGGGAGGTGAATGGCAAAGTTGTGCCTCTTGTATATGCGTTATGTCCCAACCGACGCAAGAGAACGTATCAAAATTTGTTGCGGGTTCTGAAGGACGCATGCCCTGGGTTGGCCCCAAAATATGTAATGTCGGATTTTGAGACGGCATTTTTGAAGACCCTTGCAATTCAATTTCCCGAGTGTATTATCAAAGGATGTTTCTTCCATTTCGGACAAGCACTTTGGCGAAATATACAGAACCATGATCTTGCGCAATTGTACTGCGAGAGCAGCCGATTTGCTCGTAATTTGCGACAGTTATCCGCATTGGCATTCGTTCCTCCCGACGATGTAATTTACGCGTATGATGCTTTGCTAAAATCAAAATTCTTCAACGATAATGAGAATGATCTTAAAGGTTTCCTTGATTATTTTGAGCACACTTGGGTTGGCGTGTTGAATCGTCGTAGTGAACGACGCGGTGCCATGTTTGACATTAATTTGTGGAACCACTACTCTTCGGTGATGATGGCTACTGCTCGTACCAACAATGCAGTGGAAGGTTGGCACTGTGCACTAAATCGGAGAGCAAATGGATCGCACCTTATGTTGTGGGCATTCATTGAATTGATTCAAGCAGAGCAGGGTCTGGTGGAAGCTCACATTGCGCGCGCGAATGCTCACGCTCCTGCGAATCAAAAACAAAGACGCTACAAAGACAACGATGCGCGGTTGAAGTCTTGTTGCAGTCTACAGCCAACAGGATGTATTGAAATATTTGAAAAATGTTGCTGCCAACTTGTCATTATAAATAACTATTATAAGTTATCTGTTATTATTATTTAGGACCTTTATTAATATAGGAATATATCATATTGATGGATGGAAGTGGATAAGTGTAGGATCACTAGCTTCCGTGAGTTCCTCCAAGATAGAAGGTCCCTATAAAAGTTCTGCGTGTCCGTAGTTAACCCTGTCCATGGTCTTCCGCGTTGTCGATGTGTGTCTCATGGATGGCCAAAAATGCCGGTCACGACGCTATGTGTCGTGACGGCGACTCCACTAGCATATGCACAGAACGTTATCTCAGGTAGAGATATACGACTGGCTATAGCATCCCCTGGAGTCCATGCTTATATATTTCCGTTGGCACGGTTGTGCGCTCTCGGGAAAGCAGGTACGTCGGGTTATCGTTTTGCAGGCGTTATTGTATATTTGTGCGGTCGGCAGACCGCCACAATTAATTTATTTGCGCTTTATTGGATTTAAAATTTTTGCAGAATTTGCTGCCAATCTGTCGTTGTGATTAACTAATATGCGTTAAATGTTATTATTTATGATGACTTTATTCATTTATTTGTACTTTGTTTCTTTTGCTACACTATTGTGAATTTTTTCTCTGGTAGGAGGCTGCAATATTTTAAGCATTTAAATAGAATTACTGTATTTTCAAGAATCAAATATATACATTGATTGATACAATATATGTATACATCTCCACTTCCAAAAAAGTAACCTAACCCAACCCGATTGTTGTGTGGGTGGAAAAGTGCGTGCGTGGATGCAGTAGGTTCCGCCCCCCCTGCGGAGGGCTCCACTTCCAAAAGAACTAACCTAACCCAACCCGATTGTTGTGTGGGTGGAAAAGTGCGTGCGTGGATGCAGTAGGTTCCGCCCCCCTGCGGGGGGCTCCACTTCCAAAAAAACTAACCTAACCCAACTCAATTGTGTGAATTTTTGGATGGGGAGATTTTTTCCAGGGGGGATTTTTCCGGGGAAATTTTTTTCGAGGAAATTTTTGGACGGGGAAATTTTTTCCGGGAGCTCATTTCCGGGGAAATTTTTTCCGGGGACCAAAATAACGGTCACCCTGCTGACGATGTCCCTGACGTCGAAGACGTCCATGCGAATCAGCTGAGACCCGATCTCCCCCGGCGACCTGAGGGTGAAGAGTCGTCGGTCCTTCATGCTCGAAACGTACTGCGGTACGCGATCCAGATCGCGGTCCGATGACAGATCAAACAGCGCGTCGAACCCACCGCTGCTGTTGTCCTCCTCCTCGCGTGGCTCGTTTGCGGCGTACGCGTGATCCGTCGACGCCGCGAGAGCGTCGACGGGCGAATCCGACGAGACCGCGCGCGAAGTGGTGGCCTTGTCGACGGTCGACGGACCGTTGACGTAGCTCTCGTATTCGCTGATCCACTCGTAGAACGTATCGTGCGTCATCAGGCCCTTAACCAGCGACGAGTACACCTTCGACGGAAATTGGGCGCGAACGAAACGATACATATCGTCCGCGGAACAGGTCGGACTCACCGGACCTTCCTTCAGCCACAATACGTAGAGCTCCGTGATCGCGCTCCTTATCTCCTCGCCCTCGCGCGCGTGACGCGCGCCGATATTTCTCTGATTCGTTAGGTATCTCGACACGCTCCCGAGAAACTCTCTCAGGTTCCACGTCGCCGAGCGCTCCGATCTCCATATCTCGTTCAACAGGTCGATCAGGGCGAAGGTCGGCGATTCGACGTCCGTAAGCGCGCCCACCTGCAGCGAATCGTCCAGAATCGCCATCATCTCCACGTCCTTCTGCTAACTCTCCGCGACGTTCATGTCGACTTTTCTCGCGCTCTGATGGACGTCTCTCGCGCTACCCGCGTTTTTATACAGCGCTCCGACGAGATTGATTGGTTCGATAGGACAAAGGAGCGCGCGCTCGAGGATGACCACATCTCTCGTCCTTGAAAAAAACCCCGTTGTCGCCACTCCGATAAAACCCGACTCTAGGGCGCGTCGCTATCTCACCGCGGCGACTTTCGTTCGAGGAGCGCACGCTCATCCCTCTCGTAAAAAACCCCGTCGTCGCCACCCCGATAAAACCCGACTCTAGGGCGCGTCGATATCGCCCGACCTCGAGACTCGCGCCAGTGCCGTCGTCGCCACCCCGATAAAACCCGACTCCAGGGCGCGTCGCTATCGCCCGACCTCGAGACTCGCAAAAAAAAATCGCGCCAGTGCCCGGGGAGAAAATCTCAACGATCCGCCCCTGGGCGCGGAGAGGTCCGCTGCGGTAAGGGGAAAGAAATTTTCCCCTCGCAGCCCACCTGCCCCTCGCCCACCGCTTACGGCTTTCCCCACGCCCCGCCACAGCCCGTCCCGACCCCCCGGAATTCACTCCCTGAGCTTAAACACTAGTACTGTTTGGCTACTTGTGCAAGCTTAATTAATTAAATTTATATTGTACCTCGAAAATTTGCCTACCACCGCTGGATTTAAACCTGGAACCCCTGGATCTTGAGTCAGTCACCTTACGTACTGTGCTACAACGTTAATTGATAAAGACGTTTCGTATTGTACTACATATGTTACACTTATTGTTAGTAGATGTACGGAAGGTGTCAAACATAGATACTGTATAATTTTCTAACAATATAATTTAATTCTACAAAAATGTAACAAATTTGATTAAAAATTATATTTTTCCGTAGATTTTCCGTAGTAGTAGATTGTCTTGTGTGCCGCTGACTGATATTGGAACATGTGTTTTACCTGAGTACATGCACTCGGTTCTTCTTGGGGTAGTAAAACAACTTATTAAATTGTTGTTTTTATAAAAAAGGTCCTTGGAATATTAAAAAAAGAGTAAAGATATTGATAATTTTATTACAAGAACTATAATAGGCTTATCGTATAGCTAATTGGACCAATTTTATATGGTAAAAGTGTTTATTTTTCTGTATATATAACCTCGTTGTTTATTGAATATAAATATAAATATGTGCGCGCGCGCGTGTGTATGTGTGTGTGTGTATATAGCTGATATATATGATACCCTAAAGTTATATATAATCATATGCAATCATATATGAATTTATATCTAGTCATGTTTGAATTTATATTATAGTCAATAATATCCAGACAGGATTACGCACAATTATATATGGATATACAGGGTGTTTCCGGACCTTTGCAACAAACTTAAAGAGGTGATAGATCTCGATAAATGGAACAACTTTTGTTACGCAACCCGTGTCCGGCGATGCCTCCTTAACGCGCTAGACCGGCATGAATGCTATTTGATTTCTAATATGGTTAGATTAAAATTTAAAAAAATTGTACGTTTTTCTAATTATATTTTGTTTATTTTATTAAAATAAATGTTCAAAATGGCGACCTGCAACCTCAGTACAAGCATTGCATCTACTGACGCACCCTCTGAAAAATTCCAGGATTATTGCGAATCGTACCAAATGCGTTTATAATCCTGTCAATAAGCTCATTTTGAGTATTAACAGGGGTTGTGTAACACTAAACTTTTGATATTCCCCCACAAGAAAAAATCAAGGCACGCAACCGTAAATGTTCAACGCAGCCTAGCGCCTTAAGGAGGCATCGCCGGACACGGGTTGCTTAACAAAAGTTGTTCCATTTATTGAGATCTATCACCTCTTCAAGTTTGTCGCAAAGATCCGGAAAGTATATCTAGTTATATATGAATAAATTCATATACAGTCAGGTGCGAGTTTATATTAGCCAGTCATGATTAGATAGAATCATACATAAATTTAAATATAGTCATATATGAATTCATATATAGTCAGGTATGAGTCAGGCTTGATTAGGTCTAATCATATATGAATCTGTACCTACTCATACGAATTAGAATATATTAGTCGTATCAGCATAGAAATGGTCAGATCTAAATACGCACAATTATATATGGATATATATCCAGTTGTATATAAATTCACATATAGTCAGGTGCGAGTTTATATTAGCCAGTCATGATTAGATAGAATCATACATAGATTTAAATATAGTAATATATGAATTCATATACAGTCAGGCATGCGTCAGGCTTGATTAGGTCTAATCATATATGAATCTGTACCTACTCATACGAATTAAAATATATTAGTCATATCAGCATAGAAATGGTCAAATCTAATCATATATGGATTCATATATAATCATACAAGGAGCAAGATGTAAATATACATGGTCATAAATATACCCATATATATTCATTTATGATTCTATACATAATCATATACAATTATATACGATTAGTCAAAATTATTTTTTCTCGGGCGTCCACGGCTATTCCGACTAATATGTGGAACCTGTTACAGTTGGGTGAAAATTTTATCCTCCCAGTCGCGAATGTTGATAAGTTAACAGTCGAGTTCATCAAAAATATTGAGAATAACGTCAGAAAATTTCCAGCCAGAGCACAAGTTGCTCTCAGAAACCGTTCCATCAATATCACAAATAACCTTCCAAATCAAGAGACACGGTAGTGTCTCGCGCCAAGTACACGCGGAGCGAGACAGCCGTGGCTCTATACATACGCGACGCGACGTGTTGCGAGTACCCGAGATTTTTAGATCTCGATAACCAGTGAACGGATCAAGTTCTAACTAGGCTTATCGTAAAGCTTGGACTAAATTTATATAATAAAAGTATTTTTATTTTTCCCCTACGTGTTGTACGAAAAAATATATTCGATGCAAAAGTCCAGACCTGAAAATTTCACATTAAGATACGTCGTCGTCACTTTCACATCCTCGCCACGGCGCGCGGCGCACAGTGGGCCAAGAGCTGGACAAAAATCCATTTTTTTACTTACAATTAGTGCTAAATTTATTTTGTAATATATTTTTGTTTTCCTTACTTCTTGAGATAATACTTTCCATAAGCATAAAGTCTTCAATGGTGTTCTTGTTCTCATTCAGTACTGACAATGTAAATCACAATTAAAATTGCGTAACTCTCATACAGAATATATATGTGTTTATTTTATAATTATATCGTTGAATGTAAGCCTTGGGGCTTATTTGGGGAATATTTTCAATATAACTGTTTATTTTTAACGGGGAAAAAAGTACAGCTTATACAATAATATTATGAAAAAACTTTGGTTTTTTAATGTAAAACGTAATAAAAAGAAAATTTGTCATTTTTCTTTTAATATATTTTGAGTGTTCCACATCGTTCCACTTGGAGACCACATGCATTTTGTTAGTTGATACTTAAACTTCAAAATCACGCCTGATTTTTGTGCGCTCACGTGCGCTTTCAAAAATGGCGTAATAGTTAATCCGTTTGTGCCTGGTGGAACATAATATCCTGATGGTCCTTCAAAAATTCATATCTTCCACAAAAATAAAGATAACGACTTCTTTCTGGTCTCATTTTAAAGGTAAGCGTAAGGGGTATATGAAAAAAAATCGCTACTTAATTTCAAAATGGCGGATTCAATGTGGCGGACCAAAATGCTAATATTTGTTATATTCACATGTACGTTGATATATATAGGTTTTTGAGATCGCAATATGGCAGACTAAAATACTGAATTTTGATCGATTTGAGTGACTCATTTTCCACGGATTTGACCTTTTCCTCTCCACATTTTGACTACAGATTTATAATCAGTGATCCTAAAAACTTTTAATAAGACGTAAATTAGATGCTAATTATTTCTAGAAAATGTCAGGCACGAAAAGGTTAAAAAAACGGCAGCAGAGAAAAAAAATTTGAAAAAATAAAGATCTGAAAAAATACCATGAAAATAATACGAGAAAGTGTTCAAGGCTGCATACTATGACCAATCTAATTCACGCATTGCTTATCTTATCCGATCCCGTAATTGGTTGTAAGATAACAGTTATGTCTAAAAAGTTAAGACTACTTCCAAAAGAAGTTATCGGTCTTTTAAAACTGCCACAAGCACCTACACAAGAAAGAAGTTCTTTTTCAGAAAGTGTTGACAATTCTTCTGAAGAACCTGATCAAAACAATTTGATAAAGATTAATATTTTCGGGACGAGAGCTTCTTAATGAAATCAAGTTGCAAGTATTCAAAAATATAAATACTGAGTAAAAACCAGTTTTTTACACACACACACGCACTTGCACACGCACACGCACACGCACACGCACACGCACACACAGGGATCAAATCTCCGCCACGTCCACGTCGTTGATCTTAGGTAACGCCGAGAGCGGGGATCTAACGGACATTTTTTAGATTAATTCGAATTTAGCGACCTCAAAAACCCTCTGTAAAAATGCATTTTCTTATTTACATGAGGTTTTGAATTTTGTCCAGCTTCTGATCGGTTTCGGCCCACTGTGCGGCGTGGCGCTGTAGTGTTTCTAATTTTGTCCAGTTCATAGCCTTGCCGTTATGTGATGCGGCGCTGGCGTTAATTCGATCGATTGCATGTGATGTGACACATGTAAACATAACCATAAAGCGGCCCATACACGTCGCGAGTCCGGCTCGGCTCGATTTCTACTTGTTCGTGGGTGAGATGTTACGAGACGGGCTCGGCGTCCGACGAGCCAAATTTCGGGACTATTTGGGAGTGTGTGTGTGGTGAAAAACGTTTGAGTCCGGCTCGCGAATCAAACTCGTACATGTTATGGGCCGCTTTAGACGTCCGCGTCGCGTCGTCGAGATTAGATCAACGGGATCAACGTTTATAGAATCGAGACTATTCGGAAGTGTGTGTGTGTGTGTGTGGTGAAAAACGATCGAGTCCGGTTCGCGAATCAAGCTCGCCGAGTCGGACTCGCGAGTCAAACTCGTACATATAATGGGCCGCTACAGCGTCCGCGTCGTCGAGAAATATTTCGTCCGCGTCGTCGCGTCCGAACACTCTGAACGGAGTACATGAGTGCTAGAGTGACAGAGTTCGCGTCTTGTGGATGGCTGGTTCCTGGAATACACCCTGAGCGAGGATGACGAGGTTATATCTATCGTACGTATTGTTCTTTCTCGCGGTCAGGCTCGCGTTCCCCGCTCGCGTTCTCTCTCTCTCTCTCTCTCTCTCTCTCTCTCTCTCTCTCTGAGAACTAAATTAGTTATGACCCTTATTATGCCTCATATAGACTACTGTTGTCTTGTCTACCACGGCTTAAGCAACGAGTTGATTACCAAACTCCAGAGACTTGTAAATTGCTGTATTAGATTTATTTTTGATCTTAGACGTGATGAACACATTACGCCATATAGACGTCGATTGAGATGGCTTTCGGTGGAAAATAGAAGGTTATATTTTCTCGGTTGTCAGATGTATCGCATCTTTTTTCTACATTCTCCATCCTACCTGAGCGAGCTCTTCACCCTTCTCGACCCATCTCTGAGAAGATCTGATCGCCTTGTTACCTCATCACAATCTTTTCATATTCCGTCTTGTAGAACTACTATGTACATGCACTCCTTTCGTCTTTCTTCAATACGTTTTTGGCATACTCTTCCGAACAGCTTAACATCAGAATCTACTTTTCATCCTTTAAAGACCTTCTCCGCTCGTTTTTACTTACATCTGAATCTATTTGATACTCTTAGCCATCTTGTGTGAATCATATTGTGCAATGTCGCCGTCGTCTAGTCAGACATCTAGTCTGCTGCGTTATATGTATATTATCTTGGTTTAAGTCAATCTGCGCATTCTAATAAGTTTCTTAGCTTTAGTTTAGGTTAAGTTGCGGATTATCTAGAGCATCATTGTTCTTACTTTTTCTTTCAGTTTATATATTAGTTTTAAGTTTTACATTAGTATGTAACATATATGTGACTCTTTTCTTTCACTACTCGGCTACCATTATGTTACATTCTATGTCTCTTGTTATTTGTATCTTTGCCCTTTAGCCTCGGCTTGGGCATAATAAACTCAATCAATCAATCAATCTCTCTCTCTCTCCCCCCTCCCCTCCCCCTCTCTCTCTCTCTCTTTCTCTAATAATGACTATCGAATATATCTGATAGAATTAAATATAAACATTTTTTGTATTATAACACAAAAATTATATCTGACAGTGACATCCTTAATTAAATGTGCAGTGTAGTTTGTATTATAAATTATTAATTGTCTTATTTTGTTAACAAACTTTACTATACATATATTATCTACTATAACATTCTGCCAATAGCATCGTACATGCCAAATTCTGTATCAAATCTGTTTTTCTTTCGACAAAATTTATTAGCAAACACTGCATAATGTGCTCTCGACAAACTTGACTCTTTGCCTAATATATTCATATTTTATGTCTTAATTTTTTAAATGATTTATAAATTTATACAAACTACACTGCACATTTAAGGATGTCAAACTCTCAGATATAATTTTTGTAAGTTATAATACAAAAAATATTTACATTTAATTTTATCAGACATAAATGTCAATGTCGATAGACATTATGGCGTTTAATATATCTAACAAAAAGGGGTGATATTTGTACAAAATTACCTTTTACAAAAAGGTAAAAAAAAGACGCCAAGCACGCGTGGTGTACCTTGAAAAAGTCGAAGTAGTTATCTTTGTACCTCGAAAAAATCCAAATAATATCTTTACCTTGAAAAAATCGAATATATTTATTACAAAAAAAAGAAATGATATCTTTAAATTGCGCCAATTAAATATATATTATATCGAAAAATAACTATTAGGTGCGCAACTAAGTTCCCGCTGTTTTCCAAGAAATGGCTCCAGCAGCAAGCGCTGGTCGACTGTGGCATATCCGAAACGTCATGAACCAACCTTAGACATATGGTAAACAAACCGCTTTGACACATTAGTGATTTTGTTTTTGCGTCATATACTTTTGGTTGTGTAAAAATGGCTGATTTTGTGCCAAATAATCGTCATTTGCGGGAAGTGTTGCTTTTCTTCTTTCATTCGAAGAAGCATGACCGGGCTGTCCCCATGATTTTTTCTCTTTGGGTTGCTGTAATAAATCCATTTTTCATCACCCGTAACGATGCGATGAAGAAAACCCTTTCTTTTTTGCCGCTGGAACAGTTGTTCACAGACGAAAAAACGACGCTCAACATCTCTTGGCTTCAAATCATAAGGAACCCAAGTTCCTTGCTTTTGAATCATTCCCAACGCATGCAATCGCTTGGAAATGGCTTGGCGGGTAACTCCTACTGCTGAAGCAAGCTCTTTCTGCGTTTGGCACGGATCCTTATCGAGCAATGCCTCCAATTCAGCGTCTTCGAAGGTTTTTGGCCTTCCTTCACGCGGACGGTCGTCAACATCGAAATCACCGTCTTTGAAGCGACGGAACCAATCACGGCACGTTGTTTCACTTAGAGCAGCATATCCGTAAACTTTTTGGAGTTCTCGATGCGCTTCAGCCGCCGTTTTCTTTAAATGAAAGAAGAAAAGCAACACTTCCATCAAATGACGATTATTTGGCACAAAATCAGACATTTTTACACAACCAAAAGTATATGACGCAAAAACAAAATCACTAATGTGTCAAAACGGTTTGTTTACCATATGTCTAAGATTGGTTCATGACGTTTTGGATATGCCACAGTCGACCAGCGCTTGCTGCTGGAGTCATTTCTTGGAAAACATCGGGAACTTAGTTGCGCACCTAATATTGTTTTTTAAAAAAATGTATTCCCATTGAAGTGAAAAAATTAATATAAAATGTGAAAAATTTTAGTGAAAAAAACTTGGCGCTGCTCAATTTTAAAATATTTGAAAGCAATAAATAACTAATTTAAAATATTAAATTAATAATTACAATGTTAATGTAGAGATTTTCACACATTAATTTAAAGTACTTTTTCCATTTATAGAAATTGTTTTATTAATATATAGGTATTATTATGTTTAGCAGCGCCGTTTTTTTCACTAAAATTTTTCACATTTTATATTAATTTTTTCACTTCAATGGGAATACATTTTTTAAAAGAACAATAGTTATTTTTTGATATAATATATATTTAATTGGCGCAATTTAAAGATCATTTCTTTTTTTTGTAATAAATATATTACTTCGATTTTTTCAAGGTAAAGATATTATTTGGATTTTTTCGAGGTTATTCAATACCCAACAATACTTTTAACACTGAAGTAAAATGATTAGTTTCTGCTACCAAAGAATTTCTTAGTAATAACCCTAATCTTATTCTTACGCAAGCAGATAAGGGAAATGTCACTGTCGCGCTTGACAAAGACGAGTACATAAAAAAGGTAGAGTCAAAAATACGGAGACGTATAAAATTGTCAAGAAAAATCCGACCAGAAAATTAACAACATGTACACGCAAGTTATTGAACAAGTGGAAAAAAGCTGAATTTATTTCAGTTCCTACGTATAGATCGTTGTATTGTTAGCGATGGAATATTGCCAAGGGCGTATGGACTTCCCAAAATTCATAAACCTAACTGTCCATTCCGAATCATAGTATCCTCTCTAAATAGTCCTTTATACAACTTAGCCTCTTTTCTCCACAAAATTATGCACAAAAGTTTTCCGACAAGCCAAAGCCACGTTTCGAATAGTTTTGAATTGATAAGAGAACTGTCTAAAATATACAAATTGATGAAAATTTTACGCTAATTTCACTCGATGTTATGTCTCTTTTTACAAATATACCTATTGATTTGGTAATGGATAGCATTGCTTCAAGATGGAACTACATTTCTGAGAACTGCAATATCCCGAGATCTAATTTTTTTGAAGCTGTCAAGCTTGTGCTCGATTCAACGTATTTTATATTCAACGGAGTCATCTATCAACAAACTTATGGCAGCCCCATGGGTTCCCCGTTGTCTCCTAAAGTAGCAGATATTGTAATGCAAGATCTGGAAGCAAAAGCATACTTTTGCCATGATTATACCAACAATTCACGGCTTTAAATAATTTTCCCCACCAAATTTTTTTTGTTTATACTTGTTCGGCGTATCGCCTTGTATATATATTTGATTAATTATTCTTGTTTATTTGTATTGATTGCATTTGATTATTATTAGTCGTTATTGTTAATATTCGCGGGACGTCGGTGGATCGCGATCGGGACAATTTTGAATCATGCGACTCACCAATTGGTGCTGCCATCGTTGATCCACCGACGGCAGCTATTACCCCCAAAAAGGGGAGCAAGTACTCGCTCGCGGCACGTTTCAGGACCGCGAGCACTCACTCACCACCAGACACTCTCATCGTCAAGACGCTCATAAGGAGCTTTCGAACGCGCACGAAGTTTCGGACGTCCGACCGCGATCTTTCCCCCACTCTTGGGGACCGATCTTTCGCCTGCCTTGCTTGCTCGTGATTTCGCCTGCTTGTGCCTGCTTGTGCCCGCTTTATTACGCCTTGCACCTGTGCCTGCTTGCTGCCTGCAACCCCACTGCATCCGCCTGCATGCCGGACCGGCAGAGCCTGGCCACGTGGAATACGGCGAGGACGGACGAGAGTCGGAGTCAACCGGGAGACGACGGGCGCCCGAACGGTGAGTCGCTTCGCTTTTCGTTGCATGCGCATTTCGTTCGTTTTTTTGCATTCCTTTGCCTATTTCGTTAATTTAGTCGTGAGGGGGATTATAATTACCCCCCCTCTGGTCCTTCGAGTATAGAAAATCTCGCCTCCGGGGACGGTCTTACACCCCCCCCCCCGTTCAATACCTTTTTAATAAACAATAACCGCCAGCTAAAACCTTCTATAGGTTACTCAGGAGGGTGACTTTGACAACATATGTCAAGATCAAGGTTGTTTATGCCTTTCAATACTCAAAATAACTGCTATATTTGTCAAACTTTTTTTGTTTATAACTTTTTAATAAACAATAACCGCTGGCTAAAACCTTCTAAAGGTCACTCAGGAGGATGACCTTGACAACATATGTCAAGGTCAAGGTCATCGGTGAGGTTTGACCTAATATGCATATTTACCGAAATATCATGTAAAGTATTCACTTTTCGATGACTTTACCTTAAAGCCTCGTCTACAATAGACGCAAAGGCTGTGTCGTATGTCGCATGAGAATGTCGCAAGAGTACTGTTTCCGGACGCAAGGCTGTCGCAGTCGCAAGAGCCCTTGTCGCACGGAGTTGAGCCAACTTCAACTTTTTGCGACTGCGACAAGCGTGTCGCATAAAATCGGTCAATCACAGCACAGTACGTTGACGCTAAAAGTGTTTTGACGATTTAAAAATTGGGAGCAAAGTTGCAGAAAGATTAATAATTGCTGCCAGTCCATTGTGGCTGCGGTTGACTTGACAGTTAACGCTATTATCGCGAACAATCCTTGCGACTATTGTAGACACTCGTCTAGCGACACTCTTACGACATGCGACAAACTTTTGTACGACACTACTACTTGCGACATACGACACAGCCTTTGCGTCTATTGTAGACGAGGCTTAATACTTTTATACATAGAATAATAAAAGAAATTGAATAATCTAATAATAATATTAATTTTTGCATTTGTAATTTTTCAAAATTAAGTTTGTCCACAAAATGCAATCAAATAGGGGAGACCGGGGCTAAACCGTCTACGGGGTAAAACCGTCAAATCAAATATCTCGGAACCTGTATATTGTGCGAACTCGCTATTAACATTGTAAACGCTGCTTATGCAGTAAACGCATAACTTAAAAAATTAAAAGTAATAACGGTGGACTTTCGTACCACCTCTGAGGTACCACCAATGGCGCGTTAGGTTTTTTAAAGTGGACCTTCGCTTGGAGCCATATTGTACCACATTTTAAGACTTTTTTCAGTATGTGTAAAAGCTCAAACAGATATATTGGAGTCATTTTGCGTAAGAGCGCACGCAGATGAAAAATTACATCAACGTGTGGCCGTGCGCAACATATCGCCAATTTGTCATGTTTTCACTTTAGATGCTCGAAGTGTTCCCCTTCCATCTCCTCACAACGTGCAGCCCTATCTAAATTTGCACCATGCACCCGGCTCAAGACCTGTGGACTTATTGCACGGCAAGATCGTACAATTCGATCCTTCAGATCTTGATTGTTAGCAGGTCGCGTTGTGTAAACTTGCTGCTTAAGATGACCCCACAGAAAAAAGTCTAGCGGTGTGAGGTCTGGTGAACGCGGTGGCCATTCGTGGGGACCATGAAGTCCAATACAACGGTTACCGAGTTGCTCATTTAATAATTCCCTTGTTGCCCTGACAGTTTGTGCGCTCAAGATCTGAAGGATCGAATTGTACGGGATTGCCGTGCAATAAGTTCACGGGTCTTGCGCGCCGGATTTTTAAAAAAGGCTATATTTTGTGAAAGGATGGAGGCGGGACATTTCGAGCATCTAAAGTAAAAACATGAAAAATTGGCGATATGTTGCGCACGGCCACACGTTGATGCAATTTTTCATCTGCGTGCGCTCTTAAGCAAAATGACTCCAATATATCTGTTTGAGCGTTTACACATACTGAAAAAAGTCTTAAAATGTGGTACAATATGGCTCCAGGCGAAGGTCCACTTTAAAAAAACCTAACGCGCCATTGATGGTACCTGAGAGGTGGTGCGAAAGTCTACTGTTATTACTTTTAATTTTTTATAAGTTATTATTTTATATCCATAAAGTGTGGCAGGAGTTCCTTTTGCAGTAGGCAAAAAGGATATCAGGTGCTGTCTGGATAGAGAGCACTTGGTCAGGTGGGAGGCAACTAAGACCTGCCGCCAGGCCAAGATCCTGATGAATAACATCAGGCCAAGTAGGGCTAAAGAACTACTGGCGCTGAATAAACAGAGACTCAGGGCGGCAGTGCTGCTTACAGGCCACTCCACGCTACTTAGAGCACACCTATTCAATCTCGGACTCGAAGAACGGAAGGAGTGCCGTTTATGTGGAGACGAGAAAGAAGACAGCGTGCATATACTGTGTCATTGTCCGGCACTTATATGCAAAAGATACAAAACCTGGGGACGAATGTACCTAAGTCCCCAGGATTTCGAAAGAGCTAGGGTGTCAGATCTGGTAAACCTGGTACTAGGTTCTAGACTGGCTCCAAGCACCTAGCTAATAAAAGAGTGGGGAGATACAATGGATCACAACGATCTAGGTGTCGTCAGGGACTTTAATAGAACCACCCACTACTTCGCTACTACTACTACTACATATCCATAAAGTACTATGCAACAGAATATTTCTTGCAGGAGAATTACGCATTTTTTAATAAGAATGGTAGAACATTTTTATATTTTTGCCGTTTCAGGTTCAACTCTCTTTTTACGCGCTAAAATGTTCCGCGTAAGCGTGAAAAGAAATCGCTACCAAGTAACTTTATTAGAGAATTATTATTTTTTTAAAATCGTATAAAAAACATACACATACAAATAATATCTCTTTTTTGCGGTAGATACGTTGCGCAATAATAAGAAATCTCGTTATTAGAAAACAATTGTGTAAAAAAAAGTGTAATCCATACAGCACAAAATATTTTTATAAATAGTTTATAAAAATATTTTTAAAATGTTTCTATGTTCGCCAGATTGTCAAGAAAATATTTTCAAAAATGTTTTTAAAAGATTGCATAAAAATATATTTAACAATATTTGTAAAATTTTTTTGAAATTTGAACAGTTTATTTTTTGAAGTAATATTTCTAAAAGATTTTACAAATATTATTGAATATATTTGTATGCAATCTTTTAGAACATTTTTGAAAATATTCTTTTGACATGATTTGGCGGACATAGAAACATTCTAAAAATATTTGCGTAAATTATTTTAAATTATTTTAAACTTCCTAAAAAATATTTTAAATATATTTTAAGAGGTTTGTGTGCTGTATGGGAAGAAAGTTGGATATACTAGAAAAGTATGTATGTATAGAATACGATACACGTTACTTGATGCACAATTTTTCACTTCCCTGTATGTCGATCGGAGCGGTCGATCCAAGCAGGTGTCATCTATGGATCGTTCGGTTGATTACAGTTGCAGCCGGTAACCCGCCTCCGGTGGTAAAAAGTTGGTACATCTATTAAGATTCACCCTTTATATACAATGATCAGAGTAAACTCGGTACAATATTAAATGATACGGAACTTATGATTAAGTTTACCGGTTAATACATACGATCGTTGTAAGGGGGTGGTTCCGCCCGCCGTGGAAGAATTCTTTGACACTTCAATGTTAATCTCGACAGGGAGGAAACAGAGTTTGACAATCGGACGTTTATACTCAGATCGCTGAGTCTTTACGGTGACTACGTGTGTCAAGCCGTCATCTCCGGGATGACAAGCGGTAATGCGACCGAGTTCCCATTGGCACGGTGGAACCAAAGGGTTACGCAAAAGAACGATTTGGCCAACTTTTGCCAGTCTCTGGACAACGCGCCACTTTGGGCGTTGTTGAAGGGAATGCAAGTAGTCGCTCGACCATGACCTCCAAAAAACTTCGGTTAACCGCTGGATCATTTGCCAGCGCGACAGCCTCGCTTCGTTAAGATCGAGCACGCTAGGCTCGGGAGGGGCGACAAGAGTGGTACCGACGAGGAAATGACCAGGCGTCAAAGCTTGATAATCATGAAGACTATCGGAAACGGGAGCAATAGGCCTGGAATTTAAGCACGCCTCAATTTTACAGAGAAGCGTGGTCATTTCCTCGAACGTAAGCGTATGGAGACCGACGCAGCGTTTTAAGTGATGCTTTACGCTCCGAACGCCGGTTTCCCACAGACCGCCAAAATGAGGCGCTGCAGGAGGTAAAAAATGTCACTCAGTGTTGTCGGTCGCGAGTCGATTTATAATATGCGGATCGCGGATTGCTTGCGAGTGCGCTTTTGAGAGTTCGCGATCGGCACCTTGAAAGGTTGTGCCGTTGTCGGAGTACATAGCCTTCGGTAGCCCTTGGAGAGACACAAATTATTGATACGCGGCAAGAAAAGTGGTAGAGCTGTAGTCACTCTAAGTGAATGGCTTTTGTCGTTAGGCAGACAAACAAGGCGATATAGGCCTTTTGCGATTTGTGTCCTCTTCCGGGAACGGTACTGATAGCGATGGGACCTGCGTAGTCGACGCCGGTGTGTATAAACGCTCTGACGCTACGGTTAACTCGGGCTTCAGGCAGATCTTACATGAGTTCGATCGGTGTCTCGGCGCGTTCGCGGGTGCATCGGATGCACTTGTAAAGAACAGAACTCACGGTTGCTCGCAAATGGAGAATCCAGAACTCGCTCCAGAGTGACGCGAGGGTAAGCTGTGGGCCGGCATGCAACGTTCTTAAGTAATAATGTTCGATAAGGCGAGACAACAACGGATATGACCGCAGAACGATCGGATTTTTGTCGTGCCGGGGAGACAAGCATGAAGAAGCCTTCCGTCCACGCGGATAAGGCCGTCGGGAACCACGTAAGGATTAAGAGAGGAGAGCGGACTCTCGGATTCTCGGCAGCGTGGTTTTGCTTGTTAGAGTTGAAAGTTCATGGGAAAACATCTCGGATTGCATTGTTTTGAGCCAGTAAAGCTTATGTTAAAAAGATAGCGCGCATGAAACAAATTTCGGTTAACGACAGCGACAGCGGCGCGGCGTGTGCGGCGAGGAGGGCCGAGCCCGATCGTTTTCTGTTTAGCCGGTCCGCGCTCGCAAACACGAGTTTTGCATCGACGAGCTGCGTAGTCGGTCGAGGAACGCGGAAGTGTTAACACGCGAGAGATCAATGCAGTTTTCATTGTTCGGACTTGAACTTTACGTCGGTTTCAATACTTTAGTGATCAGTCGCGATTAAGTGCATTCAATAGCACGATTCGGAACGTTACTAGTGAATCTGCTAGAATTATTACAGTAACCGATCGCTAAGACTAGAAAGTGCGCGGCGTCCGTCGAGCAAACGTGGTGCGTGCCGGCCAGCACGAACTCGCGTGGGCCAAGAGTTGTTTTCCCCGCGCCCGCACTAACGCATATTGCGACCCTCCCGCACGTTGACCATGGACGAGAGGGTGCTCGTGCTGCTTCCTCGCATCCATAAGCCAGAGCATACAGGAAGGGTTCCGGCGACGCTGCCCAGCACGGTTACTACGCAGCTAAAGATCCTGTGGCAGAGCACTCAAGGGGGACTCTGATTGTTGTCCGGATCATCAACCTCCGTCACTCTCCTCGTTTACATCCAAGTTATCGGATAAGCGTGTACCACGCAAAGTACGTGCTCTTACGAACTCGTCTCACGTTAAGCGTGTACCACGCAATTACATGCTCTACGAGCACGTCTGACATCTGTCGGACGAAGCTACTTCCCGGAAAGTGCGTCATTCTAGTTGTGTAATTAATCCGGCCCGTAACGGTTGTTGCAGGGTAATGTTCCGCGAGTGCACAGATTTTGCTCGATTAAATCAATACTGCGTATGTCGTTATAGCCGAGATGTGTGGTTGTCTAAACGCGTTTCGAGATTTCTACTGTTGTTCACCTTCATCGGCTTTTTTCACCTTGATTCTCGGGCTATCCCCTCATTGCGTCGGTTATTTTCTGGTGTATACATGCGACGCGTGTTTGTATGCATTTTCTGATTACTATTGTAGTTCGCGAATTGTGAGTCTTGCGTGGATGCAGATACGTGATATTATTCGTACTTTGCGGCTTGTGTTAATTTAATGTCATTCCGTAATCTCCGTGAGTCTTGCGTCGACTCAAGTTTTACGATTTTTAGCATACTTTTGCGTTGGTTCTTTCTCGTGATGTTACTCGTATGCGACCCTATACAATAATTGCTGATGTTCAGCTATTCGCGGTATTTTTGTCATCGACATCTGTGTTTCAACAATCGCGCTTTATTCCGGTAATTTACGTGCTTGCTTGCATTGTGTGCGCATCCCTTCTTAGTACTTTACTCACATTATAGGATTACTTGCGTTTACTCAGATCGCCACACTTGCTATACTTTGTGTGCTATAATTCGTGCGATATATTTCGTGCTATATCACGCTTGCGACATAATACTTAGTTACCGCTACTTGAAGGCATTTATTTTACTATTTTTAATATCTTTATTTGTAGGATTATTTTCACTATCTGTATTTCATATTTACGTTATTGTATTTCTTATTGCATTACTGCATCCACTATAATATCTGAGAGAATTTATGTATTTTCACGACTTGTCAGCCTGTGTACCCTCCGCTTATATACTGTGTCCTGCAATTATATTATGCATTTTACCCCACCGAACTAGCTGTCATTATTGCCGGAGATAACTACATACCTGACCGCCGTTCACCGGATTTAAATCATAACAGTCCGTTTTCATACTTTTTAAACAGCTTAGCTCGTTAAATTTCGTCGGGTAACAAACGCGCGGAATGGCGTTCGATAGGCGGGTTTGAGCGTCGTCTGAATAGGAAACGGTACAGGTACGCGGTGATTCGGAGTAGTTTAGGCCAGGACGAGAAACGCGACAAAAGATCCCAGCTCGGTGTCGCACGTAAGGTATGAGCGGGTTGCTCTTGGCGTTCCTCGAGGGGGCTTCCTGGGGGTAATGGAGGGCACGTATTTGGCCAACATTCTGGTGGTTGCTGTAGCCAAAGAGGACCTGACCACCATGAACTATGAGTTTCTAACGCGTCGGGAGCAAGGCCACAAGAGGCGCAGTCTGCGGGGTTATCTTGCGTTGGGACATGACGCCACGAAGCCTCGGGAAGAATTGATTGAATGGCTGCAACGCGATTGGCGACAAAAGTTTTCCATCGAGATGGAGATTGCTTCAGCCAGGTTAAGACAATTCGAGAGTCTGTCCAGCAGAAATACTCAAGATTGGGTAGCTAAAGAGCGTTGCGAACATACTAGACTGAGTGAATAAGAAGATGAGCCGCTTTCAATTCAAGGCGGGGAACACTTAGCGTCTTGAGTGGGGCTACTTTTGATTTGGCAATAACTAAAGAGACCGTAACGGAACCGTCCACGTGGACGAGACGAAGGTACACGGCGGCTGCCCTTCGTCGAGGCGTCGCAAGAGCCGTGAAAGGCGCTGTGCATGGTGTGAGGTCCATGTTCGGTCCAACGTAGTATTCTAAGCGCATTGAGGCTTGGAAGTCTGTTCTGGTATTCTGTCCAGTCGTTTAACTGTTGGCTGGGAAGTTCCTCATCCCATTGGCATTTAAGCAACCATAACTGTTGCATAAATATTTTCGCGGTTATAATGACGGGTGTGGCCCATCCGAGAGGGTCAAAGAATTTCGAAATAGTCGAAAGGATCGCTCGTTTTGTTCTACCTGGAGAGGACGGTACGGAAATACGAAGTTGGAAGACGTCGAGAGCTGCATTCCGTAGGATTCCCAAAACTTTGATTTGCTCATCGTCCTGAAGGACTTTGTGAGTGGCTAAGCCATAATCGGAAAGATCAATGTCGGACACAAGGTCAGCTGAATTACATGCCCATATTCGGAGGCGAAAGCCACCTTTACCAAGGAGCGCGATTAATTGGTCACGGGTTTGACGAGCGAGAACGGGATCGTCGGCGCCGAAAGCGGTATCGTCGACATAGGTTTTGCGACGTAGGACGAGCATCGCTAACGGGAATTCGGCTCCGTGATCAGTAGCGAGTTGCTCTAAAACGCGGAGAGCGAGGTACGGAGCGGTGGCAGTGCCGTAAGTGACCGTCAAGAGAATGTACTCCTTTAATGGTTCGTCTGGGGAAGGTCATCACAATATGCGCTGGTAAGTGATATATCGCGTACATCGACCAAGATCTGTTGATACATCTTGACTATTTCTGCGGTATAAACGTAACGATGCTGATGCAAGAGGATGATGACGGTAGGCAGATCCTTTTGGAGTTTTGGCCCTATCAACATATGGTTGTTCAGCGACATGCCGTTAGTGATTGGGGAGGAAGCGTTGAATACTACGCGCAAACGAGTGGTCGCACTGTCTTCTCGTAAGACGGCATGATGCGGGATATAATAACATTGTAGTGGCGCGGTAGCTTCAGTGGGCGAGACTTCAGTCATATGACCGAGTTGCTCATATTCAGCGAGAAATTCACGATATGCGGACGCTTTACTGAGATCTCGCTGAAGTCGGCGCTCCAACTGATGGAACCTTGACAGAGCAATAGAGCGGGACTCGCCTAACGGTATGAGCGGTCCGGTTTTGAATGGTAGTCTTGCGACATAACGTCCTTGTGGCGTACGATAATGAGTTGCTATGAAGTGCTCCTCACATTGGTGTTCCTCAGGGCTTAGATGAGCCTTCTGAGGTATCTCCTCGACCTCCCAAAATCGACGAATGTCGAGATCGACGAATGTCGAGAACTTCGTATACATCACCGTGGTGCACGGAAACAGACGAAAGTCCGCGGGTAGGAGACGGTGCGATTGGACCGGAGATGATCCAACCGAGGGTAGTGTTTTGCGCGGTCGGTTTGTTGTCGTAACCTTTTCGAATACCGTCAAGCACGAGCATGCCGAATAAGTCAACTCCAATGAATGATTACGTCTATCGGGTCAGAACTCATGGGTTCAGTATCGGCTAGGTTCAGCCCGGCGACGTGCTTCCACTGACAAGCCGTTTTAATTTGACTTGGAATATATTTGGTTAACGACCAAAGGGTAAGCGCGGTAGTCGAGTAGGCAGGTTCCTTGCGAGACGCGGGGGTAATTGTAATTTGAGCGGCGTGTCGCCCAACTGACTAGGTTTTGCCGATACCGGTAACGAAAACGGTGCGTTTAATGTTCGGCAGTCGGAGGCACTGAGCAAGCGATTCGGTCATCAAGGTTGACACGGAGCCCTGATCGTGCAGTGCACGGACAGTGACGAAACGACCGGAGTTAAAGTATACGCGAACGCGTGCGGTTGCGAGCAAGATCTGAGAATTTGGCGCTACAGTTTTTAAGATTAAATGCGCTGCGACTTTATTGGTTCTATTTCCGGTACTAGCGGGAGTTGAGAGGCTCGACTTCGACAAGCTTAGCGGGGTTGTCGAAGTATAATAACGAATGATGTCGTTTTTGACATTGTCGACACGTGTGAGAGCTTGTACACTCTTTCACAGTATGTTTGGTACTGAAACAATTTAGACTACGCTTATTTTTTCTAATAAAGTCGGAACGTTGGGATGGAGTTTGCTTTAAAAACGCGGAATGATTCGCTTTGCATAGGGAGCATGCGAACGGGATTGCGGAAGCGGAGTGCGACGCAAGAGCTTTTTTTTCAGGGGATTCCACAGATTTTTCTTTTGTCGATGGTACGATCGCCTCTAAGAAGGGAATGCGCGACTCGAAAAATTGATCAAGTTCGCGATAACGAGGGTAATCGATGGTTTCGCCTAGATTGAGTTCCCAAGCTTTTCTCGACGATTTGTCGAGTTTTTGCGCCACAAGAAAAACAAGCAAATCACCCCAATGTTCGACAGCTCGACCGAGATCTTTGAGAGCTTAAATCGACGTGTTAGTCTGATCGCGTGGGTTACGAAGATCTTTGGAGGTTTCTGCGGTAATCGACGGAAGATTTAAGAGATTCTGTAAATGAATAGTAATAAGGCGACGTTTATTGTCGTAGCGAGAAACAAGAATATTCCACGCGACATCGAAATTCGTATTGGTAATCGCGAGATGTTCGAGCGCGTTACTTGCATCCTTTTTTACACATGAGCATAAATAATGCATACGCTCTACATTAGATAAATTAGGTTCGTTGTGAACCATTGACATAAATGTATCGCGGAAGTACTCCCACTTATCGAAGCTCCCGTCAAAGGTCGGTAGGTTGATACTCGGAAGATGCAATGTTGCATGATAAGAATCAGAAACGCCACTTACGTCACGTGAAGTTGCATTGGGGGCATCAATCTCGTGGGCTTCAAGTACCTCAGCCATGAAGTCCGCAGTCTCGTAGTAAGAGTCATCGCAGGCAATGATGCGGTTCTCGGTGAAGTAGACATCGGCAGCTCTCAATTTGTCGTCGGCAAGGAGCTCTATTTTGCCATCCAGCTCTTGGCATTTGCAAAACATCTCTTTAAGTGTAGTGAGACGTTGTCGGGTGACGGCTGTTGTCATCTTGGCTTGTCCGAGCTTCTTAAAGTTAGGCAGCACTCGTGATATGGAATTTATAAGTTGCTTTTGCGTAGTCAGAAGCTCCTCAACGGTCGACATGGCGATACGGAGATATTCCAATAATCGGAACGTTGAAAGTTACAAAACAGTATTTCTCCTTGGCAGCGATCCGGCTCAAAAGACCAATATGTTTATTGTTGTTATTTTGTGGTTGGCTGGTGACGCTGGTGTAACCTTGTCTAAAGTTTGCAGACCAAGGCGGGAAGGTCTTTCGAATTAATGGCTCCAAATTATTAAACTCACAAAATAATTGATTAATTGTTAATGTTCTGGCGGTAGAGGCGAGCGGTATTACAACTGCACTACGTGGTTGAATGCACACACGCTGTTCTCTTTCTCGTGGATACGGCAACGGAACAAAGCGCCGCGACGGAGAATCCGTTCGCGGGCGACAGAGCTTGGAATGCGCTCTGGGTTCGATGCGCACGTGAAGATGCATTAAGATGCACGCCACACAGCCGGGACGGTCCTCGTTTATGATCCCGCAAACCGAAATCACTTATCGAAGGCGTAGGCGTGTAACAGATTTCACAGCGTTCACGAAACAATGTTCGATTCGATCAGTAACGTGTAACGTCTGAATGCCCCGACTCGATTCGATCTTTACCTGCGTTTCCAACCGTTGTTTACGACGACGGATCGGGCCGGCTCGGCCGGGAACGTCACGCGGCACGCGCCCGACACGCGGAACGCAAACGGAGCGCGAACGTGAGATGGGATCAATACGCGAACCGTCAAATCGATGGACATTTAAATGTAACGCTTATTGCTGGACACTCTAACATAAAATATTGTATATACCATACTTTTCTATACCAACTATTCTCTCTGTTTTAACAAAAAGACAGTTCAATATATTAACGATTCGCTGCTTTAAATAACTCTCCTTCGTTCATAAATGTACTATTTTTACATACATATTAGTCGTTTATGCCTTATTCTAATACTCAAAATAACTGTTATATTTGTTAAATTTTGTTGTTAATAACTGTTTAACGAACAACAAGCGACGGAAAAGATCATTGACCTTGAACTCCTTGAAGGTGAAGGTCAACATCAAGGTCAGTTAGAAGTCGTTTGGGGTTGACTGTGTAAAGGGAAACATTTACCAAATTTATATATAAACTATTAAATTATGATGTTTTTAAAAAATTGTTTTTACCCCAATTGTGCTTCCAGTTCCAAGACCGAATGTGTGCTCAATGCGAAAGTTTGCTGTTTATTGGTGCAGTTGATGCCGAAGCGTTTTATGCTTCAAGCATTTCTATACTCTGTTCACGGAGAGATAGTTGGTGGTCTGCGTATAGGCGAGCAAAGTGGGGGTAAAGTCCCTAGAGCGTGGCGTCCCGTATACGTAAACAGACGTTCTGTGGGGGGGGGGGGGGGAGATCTGCGCGAAACGGATGAATTTTCGTCCGATCCCTCAACTATCTCTCAGTGAACAGAGTATATGTAGAGGGATACTTTCACCAGTAATCCAAATAGATATAAATTTAATGAATGCAAATACGTATGTTAAAATAAATAATTGTAATAATTAAGTTAGAATAAATAAGAAAGTAATGAATCTTGCATTTCCTTACGAACTAATAATGCGTCCGGAAGTAAATATATTGGGGATTACACCTGTCTAAGGCCGGTATTCATAGTCGATTCTTATATTTAAGAACGTCTTAAGTACGATCTTGAGATGTCATAAACCAATCACAGAGCCGTATTAGCGTCTTAAGACATTACTTAAGACGGTCTCGAAATAAGATCCGACTATGAATACCGGCCTAAGGGCTCTTTATAGAAAATTCAAATAATTTCTAAAAATCGAACTTACAGCCAATGTACCTTCCTAGTCAGAAACATCTGTCCTTACTAAAGCTCTATAATAAGAAAAACGCAAACTTTGCCCCCACCACCCGCCATCTTGTTCCCAACTCGTCCCGTTTGTTATAGCGGCTCTGCGTTGAAATTGGAGCGGTTAAGTAGGCCGTGTTTTTTTAAAATAATGTTGCATCTTTTCATTCTTGTTGTCATGAAGACTGTATAAGAAGACTGCACTCCTATGGTCCGCCTTGTGCATAGGTATCTAGATTGCTGATACGCCATGTTCGAGGGAAAGTAAACGCGCATGCGCGTTAACCGTGTTTACAGTTTTAGAGTTGGTTAGGTTAGAAGGTTGGAGCAGAGAGAAATCTGAGAGCGGCCACGCCGGCGTTTTGCTTGCATTTAGTTAGAAGAAAGAAGCGCAGAAGAGAAATAAAACTGCTTATCTAGAAATTTTGCTGTTTATAATTTTTGGGAATCAAAATAGGACGTTGTTACTTTTGTAGCGTAAACATAGACCTGACTCCGTAACTGTATTCAAATTTTCCGCGTTTACCTACGTCATCGCTACGTCAGCGTGGGCAACACCACCGCGGCGCTCCAAGCTTCCGCTTCTCGCGCCTAGCGTTACCACGTGCGTCTATTGGTCGCCTGCGTCACGTGACCCCCGTCACTTCCGCCTAGCATGTATATATACCGGCAGCAGCGGCTGCAGTCTGCACCTGCGTTCTTTCGTAACCAACCGTCCTCGTAGTAACATCTCGCGTAACCCGCGTGCTCTGTAACTGAGTGATATAATAAAGCCTTTGTTCACGTTACCCGTGTACCCATCTCTGCCCTCATCGGCAACCTGAGTTTCCAGACACCATCCTCGTCGCCTGTCTTCGCCCGTTGGTTAAAATAACCGTGGCTCAGCGGCCCAAGTCTTACAGTAGTAATACGAAAACTCATGAATCTGGATTAACATTTCACAAGTTATTGTATTGCATTAATTTATTTACATTATATCTACAATATAAAAGTCTATTTTTGTCTTATCTGAAGTAAATAATCAAATTAAATAGTTACAGTTCAAAATGTCATATATCATTCTTGAATATATATTTATTGTAGCTTTAAGAATAATAAATAACTTATTTAATAAAAAATAATATATGATAAGTAATAAAGTACATTTTCCAAAATGCAACAAATAATTTCTTATTTTGTTGTCGAAAAGTACAGCTATCACGTGACCTACTCTATCCCAGCGTTCCTGTCTACACGTCGGTCTGACAGATTTCCTAACCCGAAAACTTTATTTTTAACACTTTATAACTTTTTTCCTAATTGAGAGCGACGATTTTTCATGCGGATTTGTTTTTAACACGTCAAAATACACAATACTGGCAAGTTTCAGCCAAATCAGTGAGGAGGCTACTATTCTGCACATTTACCGGAATGAGGATTATCAAAACGCATTGGAATACTGTTTGGTTTCAATCGTACTTTAAATCCTGAACGATCAAAGCAATCTTCTGTGAAATGGTTAGAACATAAAATGGTCAAATTAGTTGGCGTCTAATTTTTAATGGGGAAATTATTTAGCCACTGTTTCAAAAGATGTTGATCGTTGAGAGGAAACCTACAATAAGTAGAGAAAAGTCCCCGATTATGAGATACCACATCTATTTTGTGTGATTGCCGGAAGTCTATGGGCAGAATTGAAAAATATAGTAGGTTATTTTGAAGGGAATTTAATAAGTTTTAAAATGCTGAAATGTAAAATTCAATTTTAATATTGATTTTTCTGAAAATTAGAAAAATGTAAAAATTGAGTTTTTGGCAAAATCGAAAAAGTGTGCTCTTAATATGAGAGACCTCGGGAAATCGCTAATAAAGTGCAAAATACATCATATTGTAATTAGACTGTTACATTTGGAAAGTATAATCTCAAGGCAACAATGGATGGCGTAACGTGTAAACCCGAGATTCTAGGGGAGTTTCTTTTTAGTTTATTTTATGTAGATTGCGCTACTGTACCGTCGATATATTTTTCGTTTCAACTCCAATCTTATGCTTTGTAATCTAAGTTCTTCTTGCGTTCGCCATTGTACAAAGACCGAATAAAACGGCTCTCTTATACTTTACCCGCCGAATCGTCAATTACTATCCTTAAACTACAAAGGTTATGGGCCCAGAATCTCTTTTGGGTAATTGACAATCACAAATGAAAGTCAAATAGGCCCAGCAGTGTACGGCAAGCGATAGTTTGCGTTCACAAGTCAGTCGCGCAGCGACGCGGAGAGAATTGTGTCGTTCGCCATAACATTGCCGAGTGAAACAGCTCAAGTTGAGAGACTGAATTGTTGTCCCTGGAAGGAAGCCGCATAACGAGGATGTCAGGCACAAACATCGGAGGAATGCTAGCCATAGAAAAGCTGAAAGGAAGACAAAATTACGCAGGTTGGAAGTTTGCGATGAAGCATGCGTTACAACTTGACGGTCTTTGGAAAGCGGTTGAAGGGACCGAGGCGGATGCCGACAAGGTAACTCGCGCAATGGCAAAGTTAGTTTTATGCATTGACGAGATTAACTACGTACATATCAAAGACGCGGCAAACGCGAAAGAAGTTTGGACAAGACTAAAATCTGCCTTCGAGGATAACGGGCTTACACGTAAAGTAACCTTGTTACGAAAAATGTCCAAAACTAAACTCGAGAATTGCGAATCGATAGACGTTTATATTAAAGAAATTATCTCGACCAGTCATCAAGTTTCGGACGTTGGTTTCAATGTGGGCGACGAATGGCTAGGCGCCGTACTATGGCGGGATTACCAGAACGCTATGAACCAATGATAATGGCATTGGAGAACTCAGGAATTGCGATCACAGGTGACCTGGTTAAGACTAAATTACTTCAAGAATTGCGGATGACTAATTCAAAGGATGAAAAAGCGGAAAGTTCAGCATTTCACGCAAGAAAGAAACAGAAAGATTTTCATTCAAGATCAAGGGCACCAAAATGCTATACATGTGGCAAGGCAGGGCACTACGCGAGAAACCGGAACCCAGAGCGTCCGACTCCAGGTTTACAGAAAGCGCTGATGCGAAGGTCAGCGCAGAGCGCTGACGACGAGAAGTCAACTCTAACTCGGGAGCCCCCGAGTTAGCAACAGAACGTCGTTCCTGTTGTAGTTGTTTAATATACTCGTAATATTTTTTGTTTTACGCGCGCATTGTGGCGCCTCGGGCGTGGCTGAACGAACCGATTCGAGACAAATGACGGAGCGTGGGCGAAATGTTCAGTTGTAACGAAAGCGTAGAGAACGAAACACGTTAGAGCTAAGACTCCTGTTCAATAAAGACATTATTTATAACATCCTCTTTTCTTCCACCGATTAAGCATAAAACACAACAGGTTATGGGCCCAGTCACTCTGCCTGCGCAGTAACTGGCTTAAAAGAGTGGAAGCGTGCAGAGGTCCGCGAAAAGTGTAGTGCTCACGTGTGGCGGCCATTACAAGTCGAGTCGCGGTCGCGGAATATTTTCACGAAGAGATTTCTGAAAGTGCGCGAAAATGTCGGACGAATTCTCGGTGGGACACATGTAGAGGTTCGATGGATCAAATTTCCAAGCCTGGAAATTCCAGATTTCAGCAGTGCTGCGGATGAAAGAAGTGTACGATATCGTCGATGGGACGCGTGTTAAGCCGGCTAACACAGAAGGCGCAAACGCGGTTTTGACAAAAACATGGCTCAAGGACGATGCGAAAGCGACCGCGATAATCACGTCGCAGATGGAGAGCAGTCAAATGGATCCGATACTCGTATGCACGACAGCGAAGGAAATCTGGGATAAGCTGAGCCAAATTCATGAACAAAGATCTGAAACGAACAAGCTAATCCTCACACAGAGATTTCATGAATACAAGATGAACCCGACAGACTCGATTGTTCAGCACGTGTCAAAAGTGCAAAACATGGCACGACAACTCAAAGATCTGGGTGAAACGGTCTCGGATCTAACAATAATGGCAAAGATTTTGGCGAGTCTTACGACGAAGTACGGCACGTTCGTAACGGCTTGGGACAGCGTGGACCCCGCGCGACAGACTATCGATAATCTGTCGGAGAGGCTGTATCGGGAAGAAATTCGGCTAAGCGCGGAAAGTGATGCTACAAGTGCGTTAGCAGTAACGAAGCATAGTGCGTCGAAAAAGGACAGCGATGAAAAATCGAAAGGCGATAAGAAGAAGCGTCGTTTGAAGAAGAACGTTACGTGTTATCGTTGCCAAGAGAAAGGACATTACGCGAGTGAGTGCCCGACGAAAAACAAAGACAAGGACAAAGACAAAAGTGCTCAGGGTCAGTCGGGAAACGTGTGCGCGTTCGTCGTGGCAACGTTTGAGAAGGATGGTAAATCCCGAGAGATCCGTCGGTACGTCGAACCGACAGTCGAGCAAAGAGACAGATTGATGCGAGTCGACGCACGAGATATCTGGATTACCGACAGTGGCGCATCCACTCACATTACCTTCCGGCGGGAGTGGTTCGTCGATTTTCGTCGCGTGACGGGACAGACAGTTTTCCTCGGCGACGACGGTGAGTGCGCGATCGAAGGGGTTGGAAAAATTGAAATCGAGAAGCTCGTAAACGGATCGTGGGTAGTCGGCGTGATCGAAGATGTGTATTACGTGCCCGCAGTCAAAAAGAATTTGCTCTCCGTCGGCGTGTGCACGGAAAAAGGTTTCGGTGTGAAATTCGAAGGATCAAGTGTGAAGATTGAGCGCAACGGATAGGTTTTAGCAACGGGAGCGCGACAATCGAACCAGATCTATCGAATGTTCTTCCGTGTGTCGCCTTCACGGAACGAAGTGAATGTGTCGGTCACAAATATAAAAGTGTGGCACGAGCGACTCGGACATATCAATCAGCGATCTTTGTGCGAATTAACCAAAAAGGGGTTGATCGAAGGTGCGACCGTGAAGGACACTACCGAATTTTTCTGTGATGCGTGCCAGCTGGGAAAGCTGCACAAATTACCGTTTGATAAAACTGTCACAAAAGTTTCGAGAAGACCGGGAGAGTTCGTGCATAGTGACGTGTGCGGCCCAATGCAAACTCGATCCCTCGGCGGGGCGGAGTATTTTGTAACTTTCAAGGACGATGCCACGGCGTTTCGTCAAGTGTATTTCATAAAACATAAGTCTGACGTTCTCGATCGATTTATCGAATTCGATCGCATGCTCGCCAATAAGTTCGGTCGGACAATGACGATATATTGCAACAAGAGGATGCGGGAATACTTGGCGTCTCGCGGCATAAAGATGGAGAACACAGCTCCGTACACGCCCGCACAGAATGGGCGATCGGAAAGAGACAATCGAACGATCGTCGAGTGTGCCAGAACGATGCTCCAGGCGAAGGGTTTGCCATTGAGTTTATGGGCGGAAGCCGTAAACACAGCCGTGTACAAGCAACGGCAGGAATGGTGTCTCGCCACGCGCGCGCGCGCGCGTCACGCATACACACATAGCACGTATCGTACGTGTGATTGGGATCGTGGAGCCGAGCGGGAGGGGAAAAGTAGTGGGGGATACTCCAATTTTGCATCCTTAGCGCGAGTCGGACAATAGAGAGAGAGAGCGTTACAAAATGTGATACCGATATCGCTTAGTGGTGTCTGGCGTGCACCGAACGCCGGCATTAATTTTATTAATTATTATATCAAATATAGAGGCAAAATATAATAAACAATAAAATTAATGAATAACATGAATTTTTTCTTGAATGGTTTAATTATATTATATAAATATAGTATAACTTCCATAAGAAAAGTGCACGCTCGTCCTGATTATTTACAATATTGATTTATTTATCATTGCGAAATTAATAACTTTTTTATTATAATCAAAATGAATGATAATGGAACAGAATGAGTTACTAGAACTTACTATCTCTAATGTTAACTTATTATTATCTTATATATATGTGCGAGAAAATTTATTATCTCTAAAATGTTAAAATATAGATGTTATATTTAAAAAAATATATAAATTGCTAGATGGTTTTGCGGGAGACATTCTTTCCAAGATGTGTGGATTTATTTTCGTAAACAATTTTCAATTACGTGCTTTGTGTATGTATACGTGACGCGCGCGCGCGCGTGTCGCGAGACACCATTCCTGCCGTTGCTTGTACACGCTGAATCGAGCGGGATGGTCGGGACCAGGCGGAAGCAGCACGCCGTACGAATTGTGGACAGGCAAGAAGCCGAACGTCAGTCACATGCGGATTTTCGGGTCGGTGGCCTATACGCACATTCCCAAGCAGTTCCTCAAGAAATTCGAGCGAGATCGAAGAGAATGATTCTCGTCGGCTATCAAGAAGACTCGTCGAACTACAGGTTGTACAACATCGATACTCACGCTATTTCTGTCTCCAGAAATGTAATATTCGACGAGTACGTGGGTACAGAGAAGCGAGGGGAATCGGTATCACCCGAAGGAGTTTTCAAGTTCCCGACGAGTTGTGAAGACGGAGAAGTCTGGGAAAACGAAGAGGCTGCCATCGATAATGCTGAGGAAGCAGAAGTAAACGAAGACATCGATAACGTAGCAGCTGCCGATAACGAAGCTATAGCACCACATCCGGGACACGAGCAACGAAATCTGCGAGATCGGAGTACTCTCCGTCGTCCCGTGAGGTACGAGCTAAACTTGGTCGAATACAGAATTCCCACGACATTCCAAGAAGCGACAACTGGACCAGACGCTCCGAAATGGATCGGAGCGATTGAAGAAGAACTCGAAGCTCATCGAAGAAACAAAACGTGGTCAATCGTGCCGAGAGACGAGAAGAAAAAGGCGATAGACTCGTAGTGGGTCTTTAAAGTTCTGCGAGACACCAACGGAAGCGTTTCTCGCTTTAAGGCGCGCCTCTGTGCGCGCGGTTTTCTACAGAAGGAAGGTGTCGACTATACGGAGACTTTTGCTCCCGTAGTTAGATACGACTCACTACGTGTGCTATTGGCAATCATCACACAAGACGACCTCGAGACCGTGCAGTTCGACGTACGCACGGCCTTTCTCTATGGGGATCTACAAGAGGAAGATCACATGGAAATCCCAGAGGGACTCGTCGTTGAAGCCAGTGAAAGTGAGAGTGTGTGCAAGCTTAATAAATCCTTGTACGGATTAAAACAAGCGCCTAGATGTTGGAACGAGAAGTTTTCAAACTTTCTGAAACAATTTAATCTTAAGGAAACTAACTCCGACAAATGTATATTCTTTGGTTATTTCAATGGATGTGAAATCTATCTAGCGCTTTTTGTTGACGACGGGTTTATCGCGGCAAAATCGAGAAAAGTACTCGAGTCAATCGTCAAATCACTTCGCGAGACGTTTGAAATCACTCTCGGTGACTGTAAAAACTTTGTCGGGTTGCAAATAAGTCGAGATAGAGTCAACAAAACGATGTTTATACATCAGCAAGCGTACACGAAACAAATTATCGAAAAGTTCGGTATGAAAAATGCGAAAGGTGTGACGGTTCCCGCAGATCCTCACACCGTGCTATATTTTGTCAAGTCAGAAGACGAAGAACGAGAGAGCGTACCATACCGTGAAGCCGTCGGATCGCTAATGTTTTTAGCAATAGTTTCTCGACCGGACATCGCGTATGCCGTTAACTCTGTAAGCAGGTTTTTAAATCGACACAACTCGAGTCATTGGCAGGCTGTAAAGCGCATTTTCGCGTACCTAGTCAAAAGTGCAAACGTAGGAATAGAGTATCAGAAACACGGCGCTGAATCCAATCTGGTTGGTTTCTCAGACGCCGACTATGCTGGCGATGTCGAAACGAGTAGGTCTACGACCGGTTACGTTTTTAATATCGCGAACGGAGCGGTGACTTGGTCATCGCAGCGTCAAAAATCGGTTTCGCTGAGTACAACCGAGTCCGAGTACATGGCAGCGGCCAGCGCGGCGAAAGAAGCCATATGGTTGCGAAAATTGTTGAACGACATCGGACGTCCACAAGACAAACCGACCGTGTTGCGAGTCGATAATCAGAGCGCGATTCGTCTCACAAAGAATCCTCAGTTTCATCCTAGATCGAAACATATAGATGTTCGTTATCATATGTTCGAGAGAGTCGAAGATGGAGAGATTATGTTGGAATACGTACCAACCGAGCGTCAACGAGCCGATGTGTTTACCAAGACACTTTCGAAAGTCTCTTTTTACAAATTTCGCGAAAGTCTCGGGTTGCGAGAGCGAGAGTTATCGAGTATTTAAACGGCGGAAGTGTTGTAGTTGTTTAATATACTCGTAATCTTTTTTGTTTTACGCGCGCATTGTGGCGCCTCGGGCGTGGCTGAACGAACCGATTCGAGACAAATGACGGAACGCGGGCGAAATGTTCAGTTGTAACGAAAGCGTAGAGAACGAAACACGTTAGAGCTAAGACTCCTGTTCAATAAAGACATTATTTATAACATCCTCTTTTCTTCCACCGATTAAGCATAAAACACAACAGTTCCGACATTATAAATACCGCCGGATCGAAAGATCGGGCGGGCAGTCAGTCATAAGAAATCTTAACGAACGTGTGGTCACCTTAATTATCATTGTACTTAGAATAATCTCGAGAATCAAGGGAATAAATTGGTCAAGATTTATAACGAATCGTGAATTGTATATTGAAAGAGAAATATATATGTTTATTTCGCCACGAACATTCCGACATTAAGTGCATCACTCCTCCAACCCGGAATTCCCGAATCTTGTGCCGGCCCTGAGAACCAACTCCCGGTTACGGCACGACAAAGTTATAAATTGTAATGAGAATGTATGATAAACTACGTCTCGGTTGTAGAAGTTCATTGTATATTGTCAAAAGTTGTAGAACTTTTTTACGAAAAACTACGCTTTATTACGACATTTGCATGTTTTGTGGTTTTTTCTACTATTTTGTTGTATTTCCTATTTGGTTGTAGAAATGCGTCATTTAATAGTAAAATCACGTAGTTTTTTGTAGATTTTTTCCGCCAGGGAAGTCTATCCGATTCCATCTGGTTTATCGGTACAACAAAATTGAAACTTTGACAATTGATTTGAATTTATCAGAATTTAAGAGCACGCGGTCACTATGCGGATAACCTGTTACGGATGTATCCGATTCTATCGTTTTCATGTGCATGATGGATTATATTAAGATTTACGAATGTGCGATTTATTGGATCCAAACAGCATCAACACACTGATCGACAGCTGCGTATACTTATATGCAGTTGTCGATTTTATTTGAATATTTTTCTATACGTATTTTCACATGTAAATTGATAGGTTTTGAACATATTTTACTGTTTGGAAGCGAATTAATATGAAAAGTTCACGATTTTTTTCTATCAGATCTTAGTGGCAAAAGCTTATCCATAATAATGGTATATTTATATCGTCTTATGAGTAAATTCAGATCTACAAAGGCTAATTTTTTATAAAAGTGAATCTGGCAATCCAAGGACAAAAACACAGTTTTCTGATAGAAATTTACTCTTTTAGTATGAATCAAGCAGATTTTCCAAATAGGTCTGCAGCAATTGGCATTTGCTAGTTGATATTTAATGTGGATATACAGACACAATATAAAATATTTATAAGATTCTATCGGAATTTTCAAATTTGGAGATTTTCAAGTATGATATATAGTTGGATATATCGGTCATTTCTGATACGTTTATGATATACCTTTAGGTGTTATTAAAGGCATTTGCTGATACGCATTTTGGCTTTAACGCTGTTGCGAAGCAGTGTTTTGTTTCGACTGTCAGGTTTTTCGCAGTCTTGTGTCATAGAACGCTGTCAGGACATGTTTCGTCCTGAAAGATTTTTTGTGTCACTTCAATAAGAAGAAAGAAGAGACTGTTGGGTTTTTCGCGCATGGAACAAACTGCATTTGATTGAAGCGGCGGAGTTTCTCAACTCATCCGGTCCTGTGTGAGAATGTAGTCTCTACTGTAAGCTACAACGACTTGATACGGGGCTGAATAATGAAATATCTCGGTACGTGAATATAAACGGTAATTCTTTATTTCTAACGTCGCCCTTTGTCGCTATGCCAATCTCAGAAAACCACGTCTGCGTCGTTATGCGACGCCAGCTAATCTGCCCCCCACGCGTTCCCCGCTCGTCATCCCGAGCATAACCGCCGATACGCTGATTGGTCGAGCCGCTCATTGGTTACGGCGCATCGGCTGCACCGACATCACTGCAATTCGGCGGGAAGCCCGAATCCGCCGCGGGCCCGGAAAATATCGCTTACATTCGGCCTTTCCTGCAAAGAATGCCTGTCCCTAGGCATTTGGGTGGTCATCTCGTTGGAAGGGTAGATCCATCTACCCAGGTGTCCTTGGTCTGGAGAATCTTGGGGTTGTTACCTCACCTCCCCTAGTTGGTAACAACAATAGTCCAATTTATGCTTTACGATGGCCACAATTATTGTCGGTCCGGCCACTATAGTTGTCTGCAAATAATAATTATCAACAGCTATCGTGTCGTATTACGGTATTGTCATGTGTCTATCCTACAACCCCATAACTACATCTGCTCAATGACTACAATCATTGCATAGCCACCTATTCATTATAATTTCCAACGGCCCAGCGCATTGTACTATTACAACAACAATGGCCCCCAGTGGCAACAACCACAACTTGTAATGTCCAACGGCCTAGCGCCTTGTACTATTACAACACCCATGGCACCCAGTGGCAACAACCACGGTACCCAGCGGCGACAACCGCTTGTAATTTCCGACGGCCTAGCCGCGTACTATTACAACAACAATGGTACCAAATGGCAACAATCACTGTACCCAGCGGCGACAACCGCTTTAACCCTGCGGATCAGAACAGCTAAATTCATTAAGGTCGTCTGCCACCGATTGCTCACCTTGTACCGTGATACAGGGCTTCAGATTATCGGCGGCTGCAACCGTCCGTCCTTTCATTCGACCTTCCCTCAGATCCTCAACATCGTACCGATCGTTGATCAGGACCTTGTGAATCCGGAACGGACCCTTGAACTTTGGGTGCAGTTTCCTGCTACTTCCAGTGGCAGGGTCACTCGTGATTAGTACTAGAACCAGGTCACCCGTTTGATACTGTCTAGCATCTCGACGCGTCTTGTCGTAGCGCTCCTTCTGCTCCTGCTGTTTCAGGTCTATGTGCGCTTTCATGTCATTCCGCAACTCCGTCAAATCCTGTCGATGCACGACATCCTGGATTTCCGTCAGAAGGCGGGCCTCCGCCATACCCCTCGTCTCACAACCAATGAGAGCCTTCAACGGGTTAGTATTAATACCCTTATTATGCATCGTGTTTAACGCACTCTGGATTGGCTTCACTGCCAAGTCCCAATCAGCTGGTTCTCGTCCGGCCGTGGTGACGGCCAGCGCTTGTACAATAGTCTTATTGTACCTCTCGCATTGCCCATTGGCCCTTGGAGTGGCCACCGCATTCAGTACATGTTTCACGCCATATGTACTGCAGAACGTCCGGAACGACTGGGACGTGAATGCAGTCCCCCGATCGCTAATTATCCTAGAAGGAACTCCAAACACATAGAAGAGATTAGTCAAAATCTTCACAACGTATTGCGTCTTCTGACTTTTCACTGCCTCGATGATAGTGAATTTAGTGAATGCATCCACTATCACCAGCAGAAACTTGTGATACCTCCGACTGGTTTCGAAGGGACCCACATGATCAATGTGTAGCGTGTGGAAGGATATTGGTACCTTCTCAATAATATTCAGCTTACACTGCTTCTTGCCAGCCGCTTGTTTATAATAGGCACAATTTAAACAGGCCTTTACGTACTTTGCTACGAATTGTCTCATACCGGCGAACCAATAATTTCTTTGAATACGCTCCAACGTCTTCTCGGTTCCCATGTGGCCAGCATCATCGTGGCACAGCCTGCAAACCTGCATACGTGCAATTCGTGGTACCACCCACGCTTTCCCGGCATCTTTCAAACGTTGGTACACCATGTCGTTTTGCAGCACGTATTAGTCGAAGTAGTGCTTGGCTTCACCTACTGGCTTACCCTCCTTCAGTATAGTTCGGATCCGCACCAGTTGCTCATCCTGCAGCTGAGCAGCAAGTATCTAGTCGCCTTCGGTAATGTCGACCTGCGCGACTTCCAGCGTCAATGGCATGGGATTTCTGCTGAGTGCGTCAACATGCGCCATCTTTGTTCCAGCACGGTACTCAATTTCGAAGGTGTACTCCTGCACCTCCAACCACCATCTGGCTATCCTTGGCAACAAATCTCGTTTCGCAAATGTCGCCCGCACCGCATTACAATCGGTTACAACCTTGAATCTCATTCCTAAAACATACACTCTAAAATACCGTAACGCCAACACGACCGCCATCGTTTCCAGCTCATACGAATGGTAATGACGCTGGTCCGCCGTTGTCTGTCTACTAAAATAGGCTATCGCCGCCATCTTATTGTCAACTAATTGTAACAGGACTGCGCCCACGCCGACCGCGCTCGCATCCGTGTGTATTTCCGTCGGCTTATCTGGATCGAAAATTGTCAACACGGTCGCGTGGTCAATTTCTCTTTAATCGCAGCGAACGCCTTCTTCTGTTTTTTCGCCCATACCCATGGTTTGTTCTTTCTCGTCAATCTCGTTAATGGTTCCGCCATTGTCGCAAAATTAGCAATGAACCGCCTGAAGTAACCCGCCAGTCCTATGAACTGTCGTACCTGTTTGACGTATCAAGGTGCCTCCATCCGCAATACAGCCTCGATCTTACGACGTCCGGGTTGTACCCCTCGACTGCTAATCTCTCTCCCTATGTATTCTACTGACTCGGCCAAAAAAATGCATTTCTCCAATTTAAGGGTTAAATGGTGTGCACGGAACACTTCCAGTACCTGGCGCAACCGACTCAACCCCTCTGCTACAGTTGTAGATGGTATTATTACATCATCTATACATATAAGAGAAAGCTATCTCGCCTAGTGCCGCCAACACCTGGTCAAAAGGCATCCGTAGGAACTCGTAATGGCCCTCCGGTGTCACAAAAGCCGTCTTTTCGATTGAGTCAGCCGCCACCGGCACCTGATAGTAACCCGACATTAAATCTAGCACCGTGAAATAGCAATATCCTCTCAAACTATCCACCCGATCCTCAATCAGTGGCATCGGATATTTGATTCGAATTGTAATTGCATTTAATCCTCGGAAATCAATACACATCCGGTACTCGCCATTGCTCTTTTTCACGAGCACAATAGGACTCGCATACGGTGAGCTTGACTTACAAATGATGTTATTCTCTAATAACTCGTTAAAAATATCCCGCAGTACTCGCTTCGCCGCCTCGGGTAACCGATAAGGGCGATAGACCACCGGGTCATTTGACAGGCAACGAATACTCAACGAGGTGGTGTCGGTTTTACCCAAATCTTTCAGTGAGGATGAAATGCAATCCTCGAATTCTTGAAGTAATTCGATACACTGTTGCCGTGCCGTTTCGTTAACGGGTCCTATTCGTATTGTATCCTCCATTGCCACATCTAAAGAGGCCACGACGACATCCTCCGACGCATCCGCGAACTCAGGCAATTGTTTAAACAATAACTCTCTTCCGCGTTTAATTGCTATCACGTGTTCCTGTTCCAGGAAATCACGTCCGACAACGACATCGTACGTGAGCCAATCATCCCGCACGACAATTGCGCTACGCACGCTTTTGCGTCCATTATTCTAATGTCACACCGAACCGACCGATCACTGGTCGCCGTCTGTCCCACGAATCCCCGCAATACGATATTAGGCCTCATTACAATAGGCATTTTATATTTTTCCACAATTGCACTACGCACCAGGGTACAACCGCTTCCCGAGTCGATCAATCCGTTTATATGATGTCCGTTAACCGTCAATTTGCGTTCGTACAAATTCGATACCGGCCTGTTTCCATTCACGATATTTACGCGTGTTTCCTGCCGGCAAGATGCCCCAATCGTTTACACTTCTTGCATTCCACTTGCGGTTCGCGGCATTTTCTAGCAAAGTGACCCTTTTTCCCACAATTAAAACATTCCTGTGGCTTAGTACGCGCGTTCTCGCCGGCCTTATCCGTCGATTTTGGATTGCTGCTATTAACATCCCGCAACTTACTCGATCGCGGCTGTCTCGAATATCGATCCCCTTGATCGCTTCCCTTTTTCTACTTCGGCGTCACTTTATCTGCTTCTGACGGTAACTCACTGAGGGCTGTCATATACGCGTATAATTTGTTCGCGTCGTCAGTCTGCGCAGATCGCACCGTTCTCGAAACATTTGCATCCGTTATTCCCCCGATTACCGCGTCGATCATATACTTGTCCGGTATTTCAATATCTAAGCTACGTAATTTGCGCAATTTTTGGAAACAGTAGTCTCCCAACGTCTGACCGGGAAGAGACTCGTAATTCGCGGCTTCCTTGAACAGCTTTTGAAATGGAATAGATTTACGAAATTGTTGCGTTAACTCTATTTTCGTCTTTTGCCACGTGACGGCCAGCCGCGGCCGGGCGTCATACCACTGCCTGGCATGCCCCTTCAATCGGCTCGGTATCAGCCTCATGACTGCTCGGTCATCCCAATCGTATTGTTCTGCCGGAGCAAAGTAGCGAACGTCAACGGAAACAAAACCTAGGATTCGCGCGAGAACCGTGGTGGCGTGCGGACGTCTTTCCCGAGCTCCCGTGCTATTCAGTGCATTCCTTTGTGTGATATTCCCGCGTGGCCGCGTATGATACGTAGGCCCGCCTTTTTGCATAAGTGCGACTTTTTTAATAATAAACTTTGGCTCGCTTATCGAGCATATTGGTATTCTCTTTGTTGTTTTTGCTGGACGGCTATTGAGTGCGATCTTCGAAGGTTCGAGAGTTTTGTCGCGGGGCGATGCAGGAGGCCCCGGCCCTTGCGGAAGCCACCCTCGATGAGATCCCTGTAATCACGGGGCGTCTCTCGATCCCGCATGCTGACTTTGCATCTTTTGAGTCGAATTTGCTACAACAGGAAGTCATGGGGAATAAGAAAAAGTGCGTTAAGGGTAAGCAGAACGCAGGTGAGGGGGGCCTCCCTCCCCCCCGGGGGAACCGGCCCCAACCCAGATAACCGATACGCGTCTCGGAAGTCCGTGCAACAACGCGATCGCTCGTGACGATCAGGATATCAAAGGTAAAGTTTCAGTTTCTTTGATTGAAAACGCGGCCCCGATAGGGTTTGCCAAGCGGGGGTTCCCCGCCGGCAAGCGCATCTCTGGTCGCGCAAAGCGGGGAGGGTAATTCATTTTGCGACGTAGTTATTAACATTGAAAACGAGGATGTCGAAATGGCTGATTCGACTTCTACGCGTGGAACCAAATAACCTAACGACGACGGGGCCGCGTGGGCCTCAGCGGTCCCCTCGCGAGTAACCCACACGAATAAACGTAGCAAAAAAAATGTAAACAGATACCGCCCGGAGGATTATCCCTTTTACTACGTACAATTTCAATTTGCGGACAACGATCCGAATCGTGACCGGCTTCACCTATCTGAGATAATAAATAAGAACGTAGGCCACGACATTATTGAAAGTAATAAGTTAGGCAACAACAAGTTGCGAGCCGAATTTTCCACCGTCCACGGCGCAAACAATGCGATTAGTTTACCTATATTAAAAAAAAAAACATTTTAGCTTTTATACCCGAGTTCAAAATAATGAGAGTCGGTGTGGTCGAGGATGTTCGACACACTTATAAGATAGAAGAACTTATTCCGTATATTCAATCTCCTGTTAAAATTTTGGAAGTAACTCGCATGATGAAACGTGGTAAAGACAAAGATGCGAACGGGAAATATATTTCCGTCCCGGCCGATTTAATAAAAATCAAATTTGAGGGAACCCGCCTGCCCCCGCAGGTGGCTGTACATAAGACTATCTACGAGGTTAGGCCGTATATGCCCGTAGTGCGTATCTGTTTTAATTGCTTCAATTATGGCCATACGGCCCCTATGTGTAGATCAAAGGCTCGTTGCTCCTGCTGTGCAGGGCTCGCGCATGAGAAAATTGAGGACTGTCCCTGTGTGGATCGTCCCCCGATATGTATAAACTGCGATGGGGAACATCTCCTTACGGATCCGACCTGCCAGGTTTATGCCAAGCACAAGCTCATCTCCGAAACCGCAGTTTTAGAAAACATTCCGTTCGACGAGGCGCGCAAGAGGATTGAGGGGGTGCGCCCGAACGCTGGAATTTTAAAGTCTACTGCTAGTTATCCTAATCTTAGCTCATCTTCATCTAGGTCAAGCCCTCCTAGTGGAACTACATCCTCGGATGTTTCCTCCTCGATCCTCTCATCAAGATCTCGATCCTCCTCCCCCCACAGTGGTGGGCGTGGATCTGTAACGGAGGGGCGGAACGCGTCTTACGCTAGTAAGGTGTCCGCTCCCCCGCGAAAGGTGACCTTTAATATAGATGGGCCTACTCCTGACAGTGCGGACACTTCTGAGGATCTCATTACTTCCCGTAACCGCGAGCGAAGAATCGACCAGGAAAAGAATGGTCGCATTCGATTGCAGAAGTTGCAAAACAAACATAACCTGATTTTAAATTCTCCAAATGGCAGGGCGCCCCCGTCTCTCTCTCCTCCTTTTTTCCACTTTGATGCCCCCCCCCCCCCGCAGCGTGTTAAGGACCCTCCCGACAGAGGTCCCGGGGCGGAGGAGAGAGGGGGCGGTGTAAATAGTGAAAAAACACCTTCAGAACGTGGACGTGGCAATTTTTGGACTGTACCGCCATCCCAATCAACCCTGCCTCAAACAAACTTGGGGCAGACTGTTTCGACTAGCGGAGTTCTACTCTATGTCTTTGATCACGGGCGACCTCAATGCGCATCATTCGCTCTGGGGCGCCCCTCAATCTAACTCGGCAGGCAACACCATTGTGGATTTTTTGGACAAGCTTCCATTTATGTTGGTGAGCCCGATTGCTCCCACTTACATCCCTCCCCCGGGGCTTTCCCCTTCAATGCTTGATTTGGTCATTGGGTCATGTAATATCGCCTCTGCCGTTGAGATCACGGTGCTTCAGGATACTATGGGAAGCGATCATCTCCCTGTATGCGCCTTGATTAATAGATCTATCAAAACCCTCTCAATTTTTTCTCACAAATGTAAATTTACAAAGGACCAGTTCAAGAGATTTTCGGCGGTTCTCGACAACACTGCGGAGCACATCGAGGAGGAGGTGCTGAGGAACGGAGACGACGAGCCTCTGCTCCAATATAACACCTTTTGCAGACTTATTATGACAATAGTTGATAGTTTCTCTCCGCCTACCAAGCAGGGTGTGCGGACGGGGCGTGGTGCCCCCCCCCCCTTGGTGGAACGAGTGCACGGAGGCCGTGAGTAAGCGCATCGCGGCTTGCAAAGAATGGAGGAACAATATGACGGACCCCAACTTCATACTTTGGCAAAATCAAAAACTGAAAACCAAGAAAGTTCTGCGCAACGCGAAGAGGGAGGGATGGAAGAGATTCTGTTCCTCTCTTGATTCCAAAACTCCGACTTCCAGCATTTGGAGAATGATCAAGAAATTCCGCAACCGCACGGCAGCTTCTGCCGTCGCCCCGGCGAACGAAGAACAAATTAGAGAGGCTATTTCAAACATCTGTCCTCCCTCCTGTACGGGCCCCCGGGTACCCTCGGGTTCAGGGGAAACTAGCACTTCACCCGATGATCGCTTAGCGTGGCTGGATGATCCTTTTGACATGAGAGAATTCAACGCAGCTTTGGATTCTACGAAATCCAAATCAAGTCCAGGTTTCGACAGAATAGATTACAAGATCCTCAAGGCTCTTCCCCATCGACTAAAGAAACTACTATTGAAAATCCTCAACAATCTATACGCAGGCGGACAATTCCCAGACGAGTGGCTACACTCCCTGGTTTACCTCATCCCCAAGCCCTCGGGCACGGGGGTTCGCCCGATTGCTTTGACCTCTTGTATCTTGAAACTACTGGAGAAAATGATTCTCACAAGGTTACACTGGGTGGTGGAGTCTCATACCACGGGCTCCATCATCCCTGATTTCCAGTTCGGTTTTCGCAAATTTCGCTCCTGCTCGGACAACCTGTCTATCCTGGCGGCAGAAATTCATGGCAACAATCTTAAGAACAAGGTGACTGCAGCAATATTCATCGACGTTAAATCGGCATTTGACAATGTTGTGCCGGACATCCTCGTGCAGGAGCTCCAGGAGTCTGGCTTTCCGAAAGGTGTGTGTGGATTTGTCCGGAACCTCATCACGGAGAGACAGGTTCAATTCGTGGTAGACGGCAGACCGACCCCTCCGAGGCTGTCCCGCAAAGGCACCCCTCAGGGCTCGGTCCTCAGCCCGTTTCTGTTTAATTTCTACATGCGAAAGATCGCAGCTACTTTACACCCTAACACTAAGATTCTACAATTTGCAGATGACATCGTCATCTACGCAACCAGCAAGAGAGCAGCACGAGCATTGGATTCCATTAGAACTTCCCTAGTGAACATGGGAGTATTTTTGCGATCCCTAGGACTGGATATATCCCCAAACAAGACTCAGCTAATGATATTTTACAAGTCTGGACCTGACCCCGCCATCGGGCAAGTAATTGAGTACGAGGGAGTGGAAATCGCTCCCTCGAAAACTGTTCGCTTCTTGGGGGTGGTTCTCGACCCCCATATGAAGGGTTATGCGCGCATAAATTCTCTAATTGATAAGGCGGGGGGGGGGGGGGGGTTGCCAACATCATTTCCTCCCTCCGGGGGATCTGGTGGGGCTCACACCCTCAGCTGTTACTAACAATCTACCGGGCTGTTCTTTGCGGCTCCTTAGAATACGCGTCTCATATTTTTTCTCTTAAGAATGATAAAAAATTTCATCGTTTAGAAATTATTCAAAATAAGGCAATCAGAGCCTGTTTGGGGTATCGCATTTCTACCCCCATTAGCACTATGTTTGCGGAGGCCCACGAGCCCTCGCTTAAATTTAGGTTGAGATTCCTGGCCATGAGATATCTTTTTAAAGTTATGTCAATTGAGGACCACCCGGTCGTAGGTGGTCTTCACAAGATTATGGACGCCATCCAGGATGATCCTGGGGGGTTGCAATACATCCAAGAAGTTTTTCTTCTGGCTATTTTGTTTTCACAGGTCACCCGGTATGCGAAGACCATTAAGGTCTCCGTATGCCCCCCTATGTTTCAATTCTCATACCGCTCGGGGTTATCGTCCCCACAATGTTGGACTCCTATGCAAGACTGGCTACAACTCTTATCCAGGGTTTCAAGAGCGTCCGCACAGGCCATGTTTGAGCAGTCGTTTGGCCCGTGCATGAAGGATTCTCTAGTAATATATACGGATGGTTCCAAAGTTAAGAATGGAAATTATGTAGGCTCAGCCTGCTATTCCCCTCAGCCAAGAATTGAACTTATGTTTAGGCTGTCAATGCATGCATCAATCTTCACAGCTGAACCTTGGGCTATATACAACGCAATACTTACCTCTCTGGACCTGCGAGCCCGCAAGGTCACTATTGTTTCCGACTCCAGGAGTGTTCTGGACGCCATTAAGAATCCCCTAAATAAGGGATCGAGCTATCTGATCGCGTTAATTAAATCAAAACTAGAGCAGGCCATTTCGTTTGATATTCACATACAATTTATTTGAATCCCCTCACACAAAGGCATAATAGGCAACGAAATTGCTGATGAATTGGCCAAGAGAGCCATTCGTGAAGGTAGAATCATTGATGGTAATATTCCGTTCTCAGATTTATATTTAATACCTAGAGAAAAGTTATCCGCGGAATTTGAAAACTATTTGCGTTTGCGTGGCCAGACTTGCGGCACACATTACTATAACAATATATATGTTAAGTCTGCGAAACCCTGGTATTTTCAATTAAGTCTTAACAGAGAAAGGGTGGTCACAGTATCACGATTACCCGCTAATCATTATAATTTAAACCATAGCTTATATAGGAAAAATCTGATCGACGACGCCTCGTGCTCCTGCGGGGAGCGCGTTCAGGATTTTAACCACCTTATTTTTTCATGTCCATTAACTGAGGCATGGTCCACAAAACTACGTTTAGCTATTTCCCGGGCCCGCGGGCCTGCTTGTTCTAACATTTATGATGTTCTCAAAAAGCCGACCAGCAAAATCTGTATACTCATAGTAGCATTCTGCAAATCCATTGAGATACAAATTTAAGTTTAAATCTGCCGCGCTCATGCGCGGCGCGTGAGCCCCCACCATTGACCTTTCCGTCCACACAATTGTCCCGTTACTCCGGCATCCGCCTAGACAGTTGCCACCACGGTAGCAAAGAAATATTGACAGAGCAATCATAGTTGACTAAGTTTACGGGCCGTATTGACCTCCGCTGGGAGGCAGGAGCCTAAGCAAATAATAAAGAAGAAGAAGTATTGTTCCGCCAGGTCGTCCACATGCTCGATCCATTTCTCGATCGTCAACTCATCCCTTGCCGGGTCGAATGTCGAAATCATCGCCTCGTCTCCCCGATGGACGCACGAGTCACGCGTCTGTGATCGACGATCTAACCTTTCCACAAGGCGCTCGAGCCTTACCACTCGCTCATCGGTCTCGTTCCTTCCGTCATCTCTTGCTGAAAAAACCGAGGACGAACGACGCTTCTTACCTCCTTGTGCCTCACCTTCCGAGTCACTCCTCGACCTATTTTCTCGCGCATCGCTTCTCGAATCGCGACGCGACTTCCTTCCTCGCGCATCGCTTTGCGAATCACGACGCGACTTCCTTCCTCGCGCCTCGCTTTGCGAATCACGACGCGACGTATTTCCTCGCGTCTCACTTTCCGCGTCCTCACGCGACTTATGGCGGCCCATTGTTCTACCGTCCGCCTTCGTCAGAATTTCCGAACTTTGCTTCGGCACGTGTGTAAATCCCGCTTCTGATATGTAAGCTACAACGACTTGATACGGGGCTGAATAATGGAATATCTTGGTACGTGAATATAAACGGTAATTCTTTATTTCTAACGTCGTCCTTTGTCGCTATGCCGATCTCAGAAAACCACGTCTGCGTCGTTATGCGACGCCAGCTAATCTGCCCCCCACGCGTTCCCCGCTCGTCATCCCGAGCATAACCGCCGATACGCTGATTGGTCGAGCCGCTCATTGGTTACGGCGCATCGGCTGCACCGACATCACTGCAATTCGGCGGGAAGCCCGAATCCACCGCGGGCCCGGGAAATATCGCTTACACTACCGAAAGTAACCTTTGATTCTATGGAAACGTATATCCGTACATGCAAACTACTGTATGTATCTACACATATAGGTATGTATCTGTTTTGTGCAATTTTGTTTAATAATAACATGAAGAGAATGGTGCATGTTAAAATCAATTATAGTAAACTGAAAATAGTTTTAAAAAAATATTCTAAATAAAATAAAGTGGTAAAAAGATGCCAAAATTACATTTGTTTAAAGTTTGTTTGGGGTTTATATGGCTTCCGCGTTCTCTGTCTAGGATTAACATAAATTTTTCAATTTACACAACCGAATTAAATTTTATCTTCAGGGCGACTACAATAAACTATAATAGATGATCTCTTTTTGTGATATAGGTCCGATCGATAGAAACCTGACCGATTGGAATTATTATCCTATTTGTAACTTTGCGGTTCTAAAAGGTCCGATAGAAAATTATAGAAAAATAGACCAAAAATCACATGTTACATAACGTACAAATAAAATTCTATGCTGTTTTTGTTTATTTTTTTTCTATGATACGTGCGCATTTATTGCATAATAAATGCAACTTGCTCTTAAAAAGCTAGAAACAATTTATAATCCCTGTAGGTTTCCAATATAGCTACAATGGTTCGTAACTGTATGTACTGATAGATCCTGATAGAACGCCAAGGCAGCGGACTTGTGACCAACGATTGGCTGCCGCTCTGCGGGAAGAGAATAGATAGAAGAAACAGAACCAGTAGCTGCATGTCAGTTTGCTTGCCGGTAATACGTGCTCCCCGGTAAAAAAAATTTTATATATAAATATACAATAAACTAGCTTTTAGGCCCGCGCGTAGCTACACGCGGGCCTAAAAGCTAGCCTATCTATAAAGTACATCATATAGTACAATATCATATGGTGCCTGTATGTGTGTCAATTTACATTATTAATCGAAAAATTTATATTTTTTCTAAATTAAAGTACACACCGCTTATCCGCTCTAATGAGCTCTTATTCATAAATTTAGGATATAGTATTTTTTTTTTAATGGTTAACCCATCGTCGCCATCCCCGAAAACTTAGAAAAATTTTTGCACCGGTTTTAAGAAAATCGGTAATGACCGCAAAAACTACTCATTTATTAATGGACCTATTTTCTTGAAACCGGTGCCAAAAATTTTCTTATTTTTCGGGGATGGCGTCGATGGGTTTAATTTTTCTTAAACCGATTTTCTTGAAACCGGTACCAAAATTCTTTTAATTTAGCAAAATTGAGATTCGGTCAATTATTTCCGGAAAAATTAAAAAAATTTTGGAACTACCTTCCAAAAAGATCGGTAGCGAAAAATTATACACTTTATGGCACTCCCCGGGAAACTGTACCCCTATTTCATATACACCACTTTAAAATTCGGTCCATTAATGAATAAGTAGTTCGCGGTCAGACAGACATACAGACATACATACAGCCGTCAGGTAGGGGAGACCGGGGTGAGACCGTCAAAAGGGTGAAATCGTCAAATCAAATATCTCGGAACCTGTATATTGTGCGAACTCGCTATTAACATTGTAAACGCTGCTTATGGTACTCATGTGACCAACGAAGTTTCGGCAGGTTACCTGCCGTGTTATGAGTTTTACGAGGGCAAACGTGTTTTCGGAAGGTGAAAGTGAAATTTTCTGCGCGTGGAAATTTTGTAATATCTGCAATAATATTTGCTCTCCAAATCTCCAGGTACGTGATTATAAAGAGTAATGCATGCTGAACACGAATCCAGTGTAGTTTTTTCATTATCGTTCATGTCTAATATTTCGTAGGCGATCAAACCTGAAACTTGTGTTTGGGGCTAATTCGTCAGTAAGCACGCGGGGAAAATCCGACAGTCTCGTCACTGTGGCGCGCCGGGCGCACGACTTCAGCTCACGGCGATTTTTGGTTAGGTTTCCCTCGAGCGTGATTCTGTCTTCCCTTGCACGTGCGTTACTTTGTATACATAGGGAAATGGTACGCACGTATCGTCGCAAAACGACTCCCGTCGACAAGGAGAAACTCAAGAAAACAGTTCTTGCGGTGAAAAAAGATAAAATGAGCGCTTACGCAGCTGCAAAACAATTCAATGTCCGGAGAACCACGTTAAACAACTGGTTGAAGAAGAACGATTAACAATTATTAACAATTATTAACAATTATTATTATTATTTATTATTAACAATTATTATTATTTATTATTAACAATTATTTTTTAATAATGTTTTGCATAAAAATTTAAAAAAATAAATTTTTATATTTTTTTCTTAAAAAACAATTATTAAAATGTATCCTATCATTTTTCAAGATCAGCTATACGTATTAGTATTGAAAATGGAGTGCGACGGATCCGCCCCGGGGGGGTGACGATTCCACCCCGCCATTTTTGAGATTTCAATTTTTCCACCGTTGTCGTTTTTGCTCTATTCCGGTTAAACAAAGCGACGTAGACAAAAATTTTCCATATAAATTTTGTAGCTAAAAGTTCACTCTTTACAATTGGTATTTATTTTGTTGTTAAAAATCGGCACCGAAAAAAAAACTGCCGGTCTCGCCCCGGTCTCCCCTACTTATTAAAGAAAATCGGTATTAGGTAATTATATAGATACTGAAAGCTTTCTCTTAAAAAAATTAAACCCATCGTCGTAATAACCGAAAAATTAAAAAAATTTTGGCTTTAATTTCAAAAAAATTGGTAAAACCAAAAATCAAACCCCATGGTAACTATCCCCGAGAAATTAGAACAATTTTAGCACCTGATGCAAGAAAATCGGTCCATTAATGAATGAGTAGTTCGCGAACAGACAGACACATATTAGGTAATGATATAGATTCATATTAAGTCGAACGTTACCGTAAAAAAATTTTTTTCTCGAAAAAAAAGTTTTCTTCAAAAAAATCAAACTCATTGTCGCAATCCCCGAAAAATTAGAAAAATTTTGGCACCGGTTTCAAGAAAATCGGTATTATGTAATTATATGTATAGATAGAGAAAGTTTCCTCTTAAAAAAAAATTAAACCCATCGCGTCACAATCCCTGTAAAATTAGCAAAATTTTGGCGCCGCTTTCAAGGAAATCGGTAAAACAAAAATCTAACCCCATCGTCGCCATCCCCGGGAAATTCTACCCCTATTTCATATACACCACTTTAAAATTCGGTCCATTAATGTGTTGGGGTACGTCTAGAGATTGTACTCGTTTCCAATAACACACTATTTATTATAAAAAAGAAATGAGATTACAGAAAAACTCTCGCTCGCTAGACCGACCGTTCGTATCGGTATCCAACTGCAATCTAACTTAACGTGACAATATCGCGCGCTTTCCCGCGCGTTACCAGGCGCGTGTAGCGCCGCCTGCAACCATGTTCTATCTATCGGTCGCGCCACCGCTTACTCTATTGCACCATCGCACCGACCCGGATCTAGGGAACAAATCGAGCGCGCCGTTCGAACTACCTAACTCGCTTCCGACATGCCGCCTACCAAATTAGGCACGCTAATTTCATCATCGCTGTTTGAAGATACAGGCAATTTACACACCTTAGCTATCGCACGCTTGAAATGTCCATTCTCAGTTCGGATCGTGACCACACGCACTAAACCATCTTGGCCCGGATGTAACTCTATAACGCGGCCGAGTTTCCATTTCAACGGAGGAAGATTTTCGTCGCGAAGTACTACTAAATCTCCTATCTTTAAGTTTGCTTGCTCCCTTTTCCATTTAGTTCGACCTTGTAGATCAGCGACGTACTCCGCCGCCCACCGTTTCTAGAATTCTTGCTGAACTCGTTGTACTAGACGCCAACGGTCTAGTCTATTGATCTGAATATCCGTCACGTCCGCCTCCGGAAGCCCAGTCATCGAATCTCCCACCAGAAAATGCGCAGGTGTGAGAGGCTGTAAGTCAGTCGGATCTAACGATGACGGAGATAACGGTCTCGAATTTAAACAAGCCTCGATCTGAATCAGTGCAGTTGAGAGCTCCTCGAAAGTGAATAGAGCGCTTCCCATAACTCGTTTTAAGTGGTGTTTGCAAGCTTTCACCCCTGCTTTCCAAAGTGCGCCCATGTGTGGCGAAGAGGGGGGTATAAACTTCCATTCAATGTTCTCATTGGACAGCACCTCACCAATCTTTCCCTCAGCTTGAGCCTGAGCAAACTGGTATACCTCCTTCAGCTCCCGATTGGCGCCAACAAAATTCGTTGCGTTATCGCTGTAGAGTTTCTGTGGACGTCCTCTCCTACCAATAAACCGACGAAATGCTGCTAGAAATGCCGCGGTTGTAAGCTCGCTCGTAACCTCCAAGTGAATCGCCTTTGTCGCGAAGCAAATGAACAGAGCAATGTAGGATTTGTTTGTCTTTCGTCCTCGACCCTTGTTGACAAGCGTTGTTATGGGCCCGGCGAAATCTACGCCGGTGACTGCGAATGCTCGGCTGGGACGTACTCGCTCGCTCGGCAAGGGTCCCATTACTTGAGATATTCCTCGTGGATTAATTCTTGAACAACGAATGCACTCGTGGCAAACTTGTCTCGCCAAATTGCGACCCCTGATTCAGAGATGCCAATGGTGCTGTTTTGCCCGCTGCCTGCTCGCATGGTGGGGACACGCACACAGCTGACGGTGCCGTGTACGTGTGCGCTGGTCGCTCGGCGGCGGCTCGGCGGCGGCTCGGCGCGGCTCGGTCAGCTTCGGGCGGGTAGAAGAGCGCAGACATACACTCGGATGTCTCGTTCTTCCCCGAAAGCCGATTCGTACACGAGCTGCCGAAATTTTCTCTTATCCGTCTCGCTTCTCTTACGCGCTGCGTTCCGTTCAAATTCAAAAATTAATATCTCTGGTTATATTTGTCGTAGAGAAAGCTTTAAAAAAGCGTTTTAAAGCTAAGGAGACAATCTTTTTGAAAAAAAATAGTTTAAGTTACAAGAAATTGCAAATTTTAATTGTTATAAGCAATTAAAATGTTTAATTAATTTTTTCACTAAAAAGTACATTTTTCCAAATTTTTTAAATAATGCTAGTTTATTCTCTACTTCATTCTGAAAGTACACATATTTTTTATTATATGAAGAAACGATGGATTCTATTTTTTATACAACTTTAATGACTGAAATGCCGTGCCGTGCTCGCGTTAATTGCTTATAACAATTGGAATGTGCAATTTCTTGTAACTTAAACTATTTATTTCAAAAAGATTGTCTTCTTAGCTTGGAATTGCTTTTATAAGAATCTCTCTATGACAAATATAACCATAGATATTAATTTGTGAAGTTGACGACTTCTTCATTTTTTTGAAAATTGTATTGCTTTAATTGCTTGCAACTTTTGCAAAAATATATATATATTTTGGACAAATAAAAAATACGTATCTGTTTTTTTTACGTATTATATATTTCATGTAAATAAAGTTTCCCAGATAGCACAGCTGATCTTTATGAATTTAAAAAGATCTGAATCTGATTTTTATAAATTCATAAAGATAAGCTGTGCTATCTGGGTTCACAATCGATTTAAAAAAATACGAGGTCATTAATTTATTATTGTGTAAATGAAGTATTTTATATGACACTATTCATTTTTGCGTATCTCCTTTATTTTATTAAAGTTTTTATTAGACTCTGCGCGTATCTTAAAGCTATTTAATTCTTTTATTTGTATTATTGAAATAATCTGAATAATTTTAAGAAATAAAATTAATATTATTAGTAACATAAGTAAAATAAATAAAGTAAATATAATAATAAAATTCGTTGTTACTCACGTATCTTTTATTTACGTGCGTGTATCTTACTCATTTACTTCTAATCTTTAACAATTGTTATTTATAACCTTATCTCTTAACTAATTTTGCCCAGTTGCTATGCAGTATTTTTGTATATTAAGAGAAATCAGTAATACTAGATAGTAACTCTGCTCGGGTATTTAGTTAAACTGTACAAATTTCTACCAAGGTAAGGACGTATTTTTTAAAAGGGTATAGCAAGATAAGGGGGGAATCTAGCGGCCCTCAAACAAAATTATTTTGGACTAGGGGCATTTTTAAAGATATAATAATTGATAACATTATCTGAGAAGATTTCCTTTCCTTATCTCTTCGTCGCCCTATTTCCGGAATATCACAAAAAACGTATTTTTTACTTTTTTTTCTGCCGCTATTATATAGATATCAAGATGAGGTTGGTCTCATATTATAAATAATTTAAGGCATTATGAAACATACGTTTTTCTTTAGAATTTTCCAGGCCAAAACTCGACTTGCAGAATCGTTTAAAATATTCAAGAAAATTTTTTGCACGCTTCGAGGTGAAACCTTGAAAATTGAAAAAAATTTAGAATATATGTTACATGAGAGACTATTTTCCCAATTTTTTCCAGATTTTTTCAAACGCGGCACAATATTTTTAAAAAATTAAAACTTATTCTTTTTATAGTTCCGTAATAATAAAGTAAAATCAATAAATACATAGCTTTATTTAACTACAATAATATTGTTTCAATTTACTTCAATATTTGTGTTATCAATGATAAAGATAATAGTTGTCATCTAAGCAGTTTCTAAGTTGATAATTTACAAACCAATTAGCCTGCTTAATTATGTAAGTAAAGGAATAAGAATTCTCAAAGGCTTACTTATAAGTGAATGATTATTTACATATTTATTATAAATTACAATTTTATGTTTACTTTAAAAACTATAAGATTTATCAAGAAGAATTATTTGACCAAACTGACTGACTTGACTGAACTGACGTTTAATGTCGTAGTATTACATTAATTCAAAGTCGACGTTTCGACACTGGTTTTGTGTCCTTATCAAGAGTTTGCTGTAACAATAAAATTATGTTACATAAAAAATAAAACGCACAAGGAACATAGAGCGGAGAAAGAAAGACAATATATGTATACCTGTCACATAGTAAAAATTAACATTAACGTCAAGTCAGTCAGAGTTTGGTCAAATAATTCTTCTTCATAAATCTTATAGTTTTTAAAGTAAACATAAAATTGTAATTTATAATAAATATGTAAATAATTATTCACTTATAAGTAAGCCTTTGAGAATTCTTATTCCTTTACTTACATAATTAAGCAAGCTAATTGGTTTGTAAATTATCAACTTAGAAACTGCTTAGATGACAACTATTATCTTTATCATTGATAACACAAATATTGAAGTAAATTAAAACAATATTATTGTAGTTAAATAAAGCTATGTATTTATTGATTTTACTTTATTATTACGGAACTATAAAAAGAATAAGTTTTAATTTTTTAAAAATATTGTGCCGCGTTTGAAAAAATCTGGAAAAAATTGGGAAAATAGTCTCTCATGTAACATATATTCTAAATTTTTTTCAATTTTCAAGGTTTCACCTCGAAGCGTGCAAAAAATTTTCTTGAATATTTTAAACGATTCTGCAAGTCGAGTTTTGGCCTGGAAAATTCTAAAGAAAAACGTATGTTTCATAATGCCTTAAATTATTTATAATATGAGACCAACCTCATCTTGATATCTATATAATAGCGGCAGAAAAAAAAGTAAAAAATACGTTTTTTGTGATATTCCGGAAATAGGGCGACGAAGAGATAAGGAAAGGAAATCTTCTCAGATAATGTTATCAATTATTATATCTTTAAAAATGCCCCTAGTCCAAAATAATTTTGTTTGAGGGCCGCTAGATTCCCCCCTTATCTTGCTATACCCTTTTAAAAAATACGTCCTTACCTTGGTAGAAATTTGTACAGTTTAACTAAATACCCGAGCAGAGTTACTATCTAGTATTACTGATTTCTCTTAATATACAAAAATACTGCATAGCAACTGGGCAAAATTAGTTAAGAGATAAGGTTATAAATAACAATTGTTAAAGATTAGAAGTAAATGAGTAAGATACACGCACGTAAATAAAAGATACGTGAGTAACAACGAATTTTATTATTATATTTACTTTATTTATTTTACTTATGTTACTAATAATATTAATTTTATTTCTTAAAATTATTCAGATTATTTCAATAATACAAATAAAAGAATTAAATAGCTTTAAGATACGCGCAGAGTCTAATAAAAACTTTAATAAAATAAAGGAGATACGCAAAAATGAATAGTGTCATATAAAATACTTCATTTACACAATAATAAATTAATGACCTCGTATTTTTTTAAATCGATTGTGAACCCAGATAGCACAGCTTATCTTTATGAATTTATAAAAATCAGATTCAGATCTTTTTGAATTCATAAAGATCAGCTGTGCTATCTGGGAAACTTTATTTACATGAAATATATAATACGTAAAAAAAACAGATACGTATTTTTTATTTGTCCAAAATATATATATATTTTTGCAAAAGTTGCAAGCAATTAAAGCAATACAATTTTCGAAAAAATGAAGAAGTCGTCAACTTTACAAATTAATATCTATGGTTATATTTGTCATAGAGAGATTCTTATAAAAGCAATTCCAAGCTAAGGAGACAATCTTTTTGAAATAAATAGTTTAAGTTACAAGAAATTGCACATTCCAATTGTTATAAGCAATTAACGCGAGCACGGCACGGCATTTCAGTCATTAAAGTTGTATAAAAAATAAAATCCATCGTTTCTTCATATAATAAAAAATATGTGTACTTTCAGAATGAAGTAGAGAATAAACTAGCATTATTTAAAAAATTTGGAAAAATGTACTTTTTAGTGAAAAAATTAATTAAACATTTTAATTGCTTATAACAATTAAAATTTGCAATTTCTTGTAACTTAAACTATTTTTTTCAAAAAGATTGTCTCCTTAGCTTTAAAACGCTTTTTTAAAGCTTTCTCTACGACAAATATAACCAGAGATATTAATTTTTGAAGTTGAACGGAACGCAGCGCGTAAGAGAAGCGAGACGGATAAGAGAAAATTTCGGCAGCTCGTGTACGAATCGGCTTTCGGGGAAGAACGAGACATCCGAGTGTATGTCTGCGCTCTTCTACCCGCCCGAAGCTGACCGAGCCGCGCCGAGCCGCCGCCGAGCGACCAGCGCACACGTACACGGCACCGTCAGCTGTGTGCGTGTCCCCACCATGCGAGCAGGCAGCGGGCAAAACAGCACCATTGGCATCTCTGCCCTGATTGGCCAGTATCGCTCCTTTACAGAAGACAATAAGAGTTGTGGACCAGCATGTAGCAAACGACGATGCTCTCTCTCAAACAATAATTTTGACAATCGATCTCCAGACTACAAAATTATGGGATGCCTTCGATTAAACGGCCATGACGAATATTGGAGTCGACCCCCCACCCTGAGAACTCCCTTCTCGTCCAGGAATGGGTATAACTGTAGAATCTTGCTGCTTGCTCGCAATTCACGCTCATTCCTTATATCAGTTATCTCGTCGGCGAACTTGATAGCTTGCACGTGCCGAACGAGACGATAATGTGCCATCTGCAACTCGGAAACCGACAATCTTGACAAATCTCGTTCGCTCGGTTTCTTCTGGAGATTAGATATGTAGCGCAAACAGTACGCCAACACGCGCTCGATCATAGTTAATGATGAGAATTTGTCGATCAATCCTTGAATTATCGAATCTTCGCTACTAGTCATAGCACAGACATTTGCATTCTTTCGCTCTTCTACTCGTATTTCCTCAGAAATCTCTGGCGGATCAAAATCTTGAAGACCTCCGCACGTCGATGACAAATCTTCTCGCAACCACTTCGGACCAGACCACCACAGCTCGGAGTCCTTGAGTTGACGAAGAGTCGCACCTCGTGATATTATATCAGCGGGATTTTCCGTCCCCTTGACGTAGTTCCAATGTTTGGCTGGCAATAACTCGACTATATCATTTACCCTATTTGCCACGAAGGGTTTCCATCGCGTTACGTCACCTCGAATCCACCATAGTACAATCTTAGAATCCGACCATGCGTACATACCGTCAATGTGCACTCTCAAATTCTCTCGAGTGTCGATCATCAAACGAGCTAGCAAGACTGCACCGCACAGCTCCATTCTGGCTATAGATATTGGCTTAATTGGTGCCACTCGCGACTTGGAGCACAGCAATCTAGAAGTAATTACACCGTCTTTATCTATGGCTTGGACATATATGCACGCTCCATACGCCCTCTCGGATGCGTCGCAGAATCCTTGTAAATATATTTTCGCTGTCGTTTCGCTTGGAATAACTCTTCTCGGGATGCTGAGTGCTTTGGCTGCATTTAGATCTCTTCGAAACTGCTCCCACCTCTCTGCTAGCTGAGCTGGTAGAGGTTCGTCCCAGTTGCATTTCTCTTTAACTCGCCAAGTCTCCTGCATACTAATCTTAGCTGTTGTTAATACAGGTCCTATGAGACCGAGTGGGTCAAACAACTTACTGATTGCAGACAAAATTTCACGCTTAGTCCTCGCTGCTTCCATCTCGTGCACGAAAAATTGAAATTGGTCGTTGTGGGGGTTCCATTTGATCCCAAGTGTCTTTATCGTGTCGTTAGCGTCGATACTAACATTGTGGGTATCCTCTCTTAAATGTGGAGGCACCTTCTCTAGAGCTTCTGCGCGGTTGGAGCACCATTTATGGGTTTCAAATCCTCCGGACCGCAATATCTCGGTGAGCTGCTCTTGCTGCAACGCGGCTTCCCCAACGCTGTTCGCACCTCCCAAGATGTCATCCATGTATGTTTGCTCGATTAACATTAACGCTGCCATTGGATACTTGCGTTTGGCCTCCTCTGCTAACTTAAAAATACAATTTACCGCTAAATAAGATGAACTTGATTCGCCATATGTAACCGTATTTAGACGAAATTCTTGAACTGGTTCGTCTGGAGTGAATCTCCATAATATCCGCTGACAATCTCTATCTCTCGGGTGCACGAGCACCTGTCGGTACATTTGTCGAATGTCTCCGGTTATCGCGACTGGAAAAAATCGAAATCGAGTAACAATTACAACTAAACTACATTGTTTAATAGGTCCTACACGGAGAATATCATTGAGCGATTTCCCAGAACTTGTCTTGCTAGACGCATCGAATACGGCACGGAGTTTCGTACTTGTGCTCTCCTCTTTGATCACGCCATGATGCGGTAAATAAACTACCCGAAGCTCGTAGTCTTGATTCGATTTGGTTACCAGTGACATATGTCCGGACTCAAGATAGTTACGCATAAACTCTATATATCTATCACGCAATATCTCGTCATTTTTGAAACGCCGCTCTAATTGCATTAAACGTTTGTACGCTATCTCTCTAGATTCACCTAGCGTTTTCGGATCCTCGACAAACGGAAGTCGTACTATAAATCGGCCCTCGTCGGTGCGTGTGGTCGTTTTATCAAAAAACTCATCACTCTCTCGAGCTTCCCCCGATTTAAATGAAATCGCATTAAAGCCGTAATTCTCGAGTTCCCAAAATCTACTCAGGTTTTGATTTAGTGTCTCGCAGTGTTCCAACGAACAAGTTAACGTAGTAATTGTATCGCGATTGCATGTTAACGACGCGATTGATACGCGTGGAAATGTTCCGGCAACTATCCATCCAAATCTCGTGTTTTGCAATACCGGATAATTATTACCGAGCTCGATTTTCCCCGTTTCTAGCCAATCAAAAAAGAACTCTGCTCCGATGAGCATATCAATCGAACCTTGTTTGTGGAACTCTGGATCCGCGAGCTTGATGTTCGACGGAATCTTGAACTCTTTATAATCTATATCCACTGACGGTAACATCTTCGTAATTTTCGGCACAATAAAACTGCGGACATTTGCGGTAACGTTAGAATATCTCGACCGTATGATAACCTCGCAACATTGACTCACGACGCTCTCGGTCCCGTTTAATCCTGTAATTATCTCCGAAGTTCGGTCGCGTTTCACGCCTAGCCGATTACACGCCGAATGTGTGATAAAGTGCGCCTCGCTTGCGCTATCTAAAAGGATACGTAATGGCTCAATGGATCCGTTGGGATGCGCTGCGTTGACCAACACGGTAGCCATGAGCACGTGTTTCCTCGCTGGGCCATTCATCATGTGGTGAACAACGACGTTGCTGCTCTTCTTGTCCTTGTCGTCTGACGCCTGAACCGTCTGCTCATTCTTGTTCTTCTCGCCTTGAGGAACCTTGTCTGCTGCCGGACGATGACACAATGTATTGTGTCTCCCCGAACACTCCCGGCACGATCCCATCTTGCACGTTCTTACGAAGTGATCGTTGCGCAGGCAGTTAGTGCAGAGTTTCAGTCGGCGGATCTCGTTGAGCCGATCGTCGACCGATAACGCTAGAAATTTCTCACAACGATACATGAGGTGATCGCCGTGACACAAATAACATTTTCCAGCCTCCGTAGTATTGGCCAGAGCTGCCGTGGTTTTCTCTTGACCGTGAGCCTTTGTCTTCTGCTTGTCAGATTCGGCCCGTCGTGTAACCTCTTTGTCCTTCGACATTGCTTCGATTCTCTCAAGCATCTGGCATCTCTTCTCCAAGAAATCAGTTAAAGTCGTTAACGTTGCATCGACCGTATTCGCGTTCTGCTCCCAGGCACGTAGAGTTGTCGCATCAAGTTTCGATTCGATCATGTGTATCACGAGCTCGCTCCACGCATCCGTCGGCAGATTCAATGACTTCAGCACTCGCAGATGTTTCAATGTATAATCCACCAAGCCTCGAATTGCAGCGGCAGATTCCTTCTCTACCTTCGGCATCTTGAACAAGCACTGAATATGTTTTTTCTTTATCGCTCTCGGATCGTCGAACCGCCGTTTTAGCAAATCCCATGCAATCGTGTAATTCGCGTCGGTTAATTCGATGGATTCGATAATCTTGGCTGCACTGCCACTCAACGATGTAACCAAATACTGGACTTTCTGAATGTTTGGAATGTTCTCGTTCGAGTGTATCAACGATTGGAAAGTCTCCGCGAAACGCTTCCATTCCTCCGTCCGGCCGTCGAACGTCGGAAGTTTCACTACCGGTAACTTAACTCGCGATTCCGGATTGGTTGCGACACTCGCGTTTGAGATAGTACGAAGAAACTGCGTTTGTTCCTCGAAAAGTCTTGTGATCGCGTCACCGTTGCTACCCGACGCCTGCAAACCGTCGTTTCGTATGCTCATTAGTTTTATGAGCTCACCTTGTTGTTGTAACACGCTCGATAGCACTTCTTCGCTCGCGGACGCACGTGACTCGACTTGCCGCGCGTTCTCGGCGAGTACCCAGGTAGCAAAATGATACGCCAAAGATATCGAAAAGCTAACCAAAAAAGGACTGGGATGACTTTTTAGTTGGCTAAAAAGATCCCTCTGTGACGACAAATAGTGCCACTTATGTCCGCTTGGCTGGCACGCCATCGATGTCCGTACGCTAACTGTAAGACAACTTATAGCGGTTACCAAATTGGCAACATATGGTCAACCTTTATCAGTTGCCAATAGGTCAACGTAAAGTTACCGAATTGCTATTACAATATGCCATTACACATGTAACCGTCATTCAACAGATGTCTTATAGATGTCCAAAAGATTAACAAAATGGCATCCAAACGGCACGAATAAATGATGTCCAAAAGATATCTTGTTTATGGAATGTATAGGACAGGAACAGGTGAACAATAAATGATAAAAGTTTATTGTTATCTGAAATATGGATGTACACAATATAAAGTTAATTGTATTATCTAAAATTATGAGTACACAGTTAACAATCAACTAGTATATTTTATAATATAAAGTTGATATAATTATAATTAATATAATATATATTATATCAACTTTATATTATAAAATATACTAGTTGATTGTTACCTGTGTACTAAATAATTTTAGATAATACAATTAACATTATATTGTGTACATCCATATTTCAGATAACAATAAACTTTTATCACATAGTATATAATATAATTAATATAAATCCATATTTCACATTATTTACAATATAATAAAAGTATTATTCATAAGACTTGTACATAAAGAAACAGATCTTACATAAGCGAAACACAGTCTTAAGATATATAAGAAACATATCAAATCTACTTATATATATATATATATATATATATATATATATATATATATATATTATATATATATATATATATATATATATAAGGAACTTTGATGTCTATATATTTATCTTATAAAAAAAGGCACGCGTGCATATTATAGACACAGGTACAGTAATATATATAACTTGTACATAAAGAAACAGTAGATCTTACAAGCAAAACACAGTCTTGTATGTAAACAACATTATCAAAAATCTACTTATTTATATTTACGAACTTATACCTGTAATATTTATCTTATTGAAAAAAAAACACCTATACCTATATTGATCTTATTAAATGATACCTATACCAATATCTTGATACCTATATTTATGTTATTAAAAAAAAGCACGCGTAATGCATATAGACGCAGGTACAGTGTATGTAATATATACCTCAAGTACAGTGATATATCACTGCTGAAGATTATGTTGACGTTCACAACGTTTATTCGCAACTTTTATTCGGTCGCCCCCACGGCGAAGCCACTCGGCAATTCGATCTTCGACAGTTTTTATTTTTGTTCCATCAAATGCGTTACGTACAACATCTGAAAGAGTAGACTATGAGACGTGGTAGTTTTTTCACGGCGAAGAACTTAACAAAAGTGTTATATGCCATTTTACATACCAATTATCACATATGGAAATGTGAATTTTGAGATTTTTGGTTTGTTCTCAGCTCCGAGGGTCCAAACGACTTGTTGAGTTAAATCATCCGTCATCACAACTTCCATTGCATATTTCACTGCTTTTTGAACCGATTTTCCGCCGATGTCTACAATCTTTCTCATCTACAAAATATCAACAATTTAAACAACTTAATTAAAATATTGACGAAACGATGTACCAGCACAGTTTCACAATACGCGTATACGTACAAATTGATGTCGCATTTGTCCATTGTCTTTGAGATCACGATCGAATCTTTGTAATGCGTTAATATCGTTGAATGGCATCTGGGGCAGAAGTGCATAATCACGACCTGTACGCCCCACTGGGTTATCATTTCTTCCCACTACTTCCAGCAACTGATTTACTTTTCGTAGAATCATATTCTCAAAACGCTCTCGATCCTCTCTACAATCATCTGAAAAATAATATAATTAATACCCACTTGGCATGTTATATTGCTGAAATATTAAAATGTTTGGAAATGGTGGTGAAATAAAAATACATTACGCTGCAGCAATACATTATAGTTTTTGTATCTCAACTGTTCCTTCAGTGCCCTCTCTAACCCATAATGAACATAAGTGCCTCCAGCGAGAGCCTGTATTTCAATTCGGTTTGGCGTGTCACATAATGTCGTGGCATCAGACGGAAGCTCAGGATGAAATTTCTTTAACACTCTCAAAAGATCGTTCACAACGGATTGAGGTACTTTGTTTTGAATTGCCCAATGAGCAAGACAATCTTGAAGATTAGTTATACTTATAGTTGGACAAGTGATAGTCGATTTAGCCTGATTCTCCATCTGGATATCTGTATTAGTCAGTGTCGGTCTTTCATTGATTAGCAAATTGAGATCTTCTGCGTCATCAAAGCGTTCAACATTATCAAAGAAATCATCAATTTGATGACAAACGTCATCAGGAATATTAGAAGCACGAGCTGTTGGCGGTGAGCATGAGAGAGGACGAGTACGACTAGACGCAGCATTATTCGCTGCATTTGCTAGGTAATCAAGATCCGCTTGCACAAGGGCGCGGATTCGTCGCCTTTGCTGTCTTTGCGAGAGCTTAAGGAACGGTTTCACCCGTCTCAACGGAGGTCCCATAATGACATAATCTATATAATGTAGTATCGCAATTAACCCTTCAACTATTAAATAGAATAAAACACGGAATAAATCAGTAATATTACTGTATATACTCACAACTTTCTCCAGATGTAGAGAAAAATATTATAAAAATAGTGTACGTCACTTTACTTTATTTATATTATTTAGTACTGCGTGTACAACTCGGTATAACCTGAAAAGTACACGTGTGTATTATAGTCACGCTTTATGCACGCATATATGCATTATATATGTACTAAAAATATAGAACAAGCATATATACTTACACGTGTATTAATTACAACACTTTATATATTTACACACTTTTTGTCAAACAATTTGTCGCTTTCGTGATGGAATATAAAATCATGTATTAAATATACGTACGCGCGGCGCAATAAAATCTCAACTTCTGTAATACTTATAGACGTGTATTAATTACAACACTATGTATATACGCACTTTTTGTCAAACAATTTGTCGCTTTCGTGATCGAATAAAATGTGTGCTAATATACGCGCGGCGCAATAAAATCTCGACTTCTAGATATTTCCATATATCAAGAAGATGTCGTAAAAATGATAACTTTTCTACATCGTTTTAATGGCGTCAATAACGCCACTACAACATGATATCTAACTGATGACATCTTTTGGACTGCAACAAAAGGCAGAAACAGCGCTACCGATAGATACCTTTTGGACAACTTTTATGAAGATACTTTTGGATAACATTAAATTGATGATTTTACGATGCCTTAAAACAGTCATCTGTCGGATAAAGTAAAATGGTAACTTTTGGATAACAGGTTTTCCTCTCTATTAAGATATCATTAAAAAGACAACATTCGGACAACAGCAAATGAGATATCGATTTAAAGGCATCCATTGGTTATCTTATAGTAAAATCATAAAGGCAACCTTAAAACGACAACTTACAGATGCCAAATTGAGATTAATGCTACCTGGGTAGCCATCGCTTGAGTTTGATCTTTATCTCGAAATACCTTTCCTCGAATTCCGCTTCTTCCGTTGCGTCCCCTTCGGTGGGCTCGTCATCCGTGATATCGTTGATTTCACGCTGCACGTTCTCGAAGTCGCGGTGAATCTCTTCTAGCCTCGCGAGGTATGTCTCGATTTCCTCTCGAGTCACAAGCTCTTCTTGCACTTGCTCTACCTTGCTCTTGAGCCTCGTCAACTTAGCTTTGATCGTTCCTCGTTGCTTGCGAAGCTTCGTTGTCTCGGCCATGGTTTCTAGAATAAACCTCACTTTCTTGCACGTCGCTTTGTGTGGACTGTATTCACTACCGTTGTCTCGAATTTCGCGATCTGGCTCGATCGGAACAGTGGTGGGGTACGTCTAGAGATTGTAGTCGTTTCCAATAACACACTATTTATTATAAAAAAGAAATGAGATTACAGAAAAACTCTCGCTCGCTAGACCGACTGTTCGTATCGGTATCCAACTGCAATCTAACTTAACGTGACAATATCGCGCGCTTTCCCGCGCGTTACCAGGCGCGTGTAGCGCCGCCTGCAACCATGTTTTATCTATCGGTCGCGCCACCGCTTACTCTATTGCGCCATCGCACCGACCCGGATCTAGGAAACAAATCGAGCGCGCCGTTCGAACTACCTAACTCGCTTCCGACATAATGAATGAGTAGTTTGCGGACAGACACACGGACAGAGATTAAAGACTTATTATATAGGATATGTGTATAAATATATATAAATATGTATAAATACACTACTCAAAAAAATTAAACAATCACTTAAAATCAGCGCTAAAAAGGACCAAATTCAAAGTTACGTATCTGTTAAGGATCGCGTAGAAAATTAGGGCCCAAACTCGGGCGACGAGGCTGACTGCTGCGCACCTGCCTTCAACTTCGTGGTCCTTTATCGATCGGCGCGAGGGAGTCTTCTCCCTCGGTCGATCATTCGGTCGACAGCGCGAGTTGCTCCGTGCGTCAGTTCCGACACACGAAATCGGAGCTTCTGCGCAACTCCGAGCACGCGCGTTATCTTCGCGTACGACAATCCCGTCAGCTGCGCAACGCCGTGAACCAGCGGAGTAAATCGGAGCACGCCGCGTGTCGGACCGATCTCCCTGCGTGCAGGCGATCCTCGCGGAAGTGAGCGGCTGCGAGCCGTAATAAAGTTGTTCGTTTCCGGAGTCGGCATCGTGCAGACATTGTTGCTCTAAGTGCGTGGAATCCCACCACGTGGAATCTAAGTGCGCGGTATCACCGCCAATCTTTCGGAGCAGCAAATCTGCTGTGCAAATCAAGTTCTGTGAGGACCGCCTGAGCGCGGATTAACGCGGTTCCGCCGCTTTGCTCGACGAGACTCCGTTTTGAGTAAAGCTCACGTGTCGCGAGTTCCGCCATTAAGCGGCCGGCGCATGACTTCGCGAGTTTTCACCCGAATTAAGTTAACTTGGCAATTACTCAGCCTTCGCCAAAGGCCCGAGGGCTCAAACTCCGGCATCCGACGTGTTCGCGCTCGCCTATTTGTCTCGCGCTCAAGATTTCCGTCGAACGCGGACAAGATCTCCGTTCGTGAAAGCGACCTGTCTGTCTTTCTTCAAGATTTTCGTCCGGTAGCAGACAAAAAGCAGTTTTGGCGAGGCAAGATTTTCGATCGTATATTCGTATATTCGGAGCCGGCAGTGAGCCGTGGTGCATTGCGCGCGTGTTTACGTCGCGAGATTGAGCCTTCCGGTCAGCCGTTGGAACGCGACATATTCTCCTCGTTTCGCACTTCAGTCGAGGTGGTGCCGGCAAAAATTGTATTCATTCAAACAATAAAGTAAGAATACGAAACAGTATCTTTGTGAAAAATAATCGCAGAGCGATGTTTTACAGAGCGTTTTAAAGCTTAAACCCTCAACTTTCGAATGCTTCAAGGCTCACTTCGATAATGCTAATACCGGCGGCACAATACAGTTTTTTAGAAAAAAGGCCTTAAAATGCACTACTCACTTCAAATCGTCATAACTCCGGGGAAAAAAGTAGTAGCGTAGTGATTAAAAAAACAGAAAATGTTAAATTTTACGATACAATCAATAAAATTTTGTTAAGTAGAGACCTCGTAGATATCTCGCGAGAAGAGGAGGGGCGATACTCAAATAACGAACACGAAATAGAATTTGTTTGAATCAATTTATCAGGCAGAACTACTTGGTGGAATACCAGCATTCGCTGCTTGTACAAGGGAAAACTGCCGGAAAACCTTGTCAGTATTCGATACAAAATAGTAAACATAATACAGAAATTATGATACTACAGGTGAAAAGGCAATAATACAATAATACCAAGTATAAAAGCAAAATACACGTAAATATTGGTGAATACTCACGATATGATCAGGAAACAATAGAATAGATAAATCTCTTTCAATTTTATAAACCTTATTTAATATTAATATTACTTAAAATAAAGTTATAGATGTAAATAAGTAAAGTAAAAGTTGACTCAATAATAGTTAAATCAAGGAAAATAATAGTGAAAGTTAACTTAAGAATATCTAAAGATAAGTGGCATATAAAGATATAAAGTAAAGTAATCACACGTAGCACCACTCAGTTTGAGCAGCCAGATTCAATAATGGCTAAATAACACAATAGTAATAATAACTCGAGAGTATCCAGAGAATTATGGCAAATATCACACATAAAGAAATTCACATAATATTATAGAATAAAGTATTCTGCAACGCAGTGAATTAATCACACAACTAATCTTCACTCAAATGAAAGTGTATCGCTAATATCATAAAAGATGTATCTTGCAAGGATAATACGTAAAATGTGCACAATGAAAGTAAATCTTGTAAAACTAGAATATAATACAAAGAATGAAATGAACAAAAAGAGAATATAATCTATCTCGCTGAGAATCGCTATGAATATTTAATAATTGGGTAAATATGGAGAATAGTGGCTCCCTCACCGATTTTATTGAACTTAGGCTTAATCGACGCGTTTTTGCGTGAAATGAAAGTATCTGGCAGAAAAAAGTGTCGCTCTGCCCCGCGAAGCGAGATATTAACAGTTAAAGTTGACGACTATCAGGTTAGGAATTCTGTCATACCGACGCGATGTAGCGACTGGTAGCGACCACGAACATGCCCTGCGGCCACATGCGCATGCTCCGTAGCCGCACGCGTATGCAAAAGTGCGCGAATTGAAAACCTATATATACTTTATAATGCATATCGCTTGACTTTCGATGATGAATATGTCGCAGCCACATGGTGTACACACACAAACACACACACACACACACACACACACACGCGCGGGGGAGGGGGTGCAAGGGGGACCTTTGGCTCCCCCTCCCGCACCCTCTCCTCCGGTAGGCAGGGTGGACCTCGCTTTACAACTTAGCATAGGTTAGTGACGCGCTTTACAAGTATGTGCTTTGTATGTGCTTCAACTTACAAAGCGCATACTTATAAAGCGCGTCACTAACCTATAGATTAGCGGCGCGCTTTACAAGTATGTGCTTTGCATGTGCTTCAACTTACAAAGCGCATACTTGTAAAGCGCGTCACTAACCTATGCTGAGGTGTAAAGCGAGGTCCTGTCGGCGGAGGGAGTGCGGGAAGGGGGCCGAAGGCCTACCCTTGCACCTCCCCGCGCGCGCGCGCGCGCGTGTGTGTGTGTGCGTGTGTGTGTGTGTGTGTACACAATGTGACTGCGTCATATTCATCATCGAAAGTCAAGCGATATGCATTATAAGTGTACATAGGTTTTTAATTTGCGCACTTTTGCATGCGCGTGCGGCCACGGAGCATGCGCATGTGGCCACAGAGCTAACAGAGCATGCGCAAGTGGCCGCGGGACATGGACAGCATGGTTAATAGTCGCTACATCTCGTCGGTATGACAGGTCTCATAACCTGATAGTTGTCAACTTTAACTGTTAATATCTCGCTTCGCGGGGCAGAGCGACACTTTTTTCTGCCAGATTCATTCATTTCACGCAAAAACGCGTCGATTAAGCCTAAGTTCAACGAAATCGGTGAGGGAGCCACTATTCTGCATATTTACCAATAATTGTTACAAATCCGAATCCGGTTTTGAGGAATATCAACATAAACGAAAAGTACGTATTAATTTAAGAAAAGACTAATGGCCGTAAAGTAGTAGGTGATATGAGCAGCTACAACTCGATGTAATCCCAATTTCAGCACGAGTTTCGCGGAACTGTGTTACGTAGTAACAATCGTAAGGAAGCGTGACCGCTCACGCTCGAACGTGTGCTCGGCTCGAGTTCGCGACAAGAAGTGAGTCCGCCGTCGCCGCATCGCGCACGCAGCCGAACGGCGCGACGTAAACAAAAGTCGGTCCTTCTTGTGCGTTTTCGGAAAATCAATAAATTGATCGCGCTCGATTATACACGGTGTCTCTTCGCGTCGAGCGATCGAATATCGAATCGCGTCGTGCAGCGACGGCCAGCCACGACCGCGCTACTTAAACTCTAAACAAATTTGGAGAATAAATTTTGTTCTCCCCGTACACGCCATCAAAGTTGAAGTTTATTCTTCAATTTTGCAAAGTCCATTTTAAATTAGTGCCGTTTGTAAAATCTTTTAAAGCTTAAATCCTTAGCTTTTAAATGCTTCAAAGCTCGTTTCTCTGCGACGATTTTACAAACGGCACTAATTTAATGAACTTTGCAGAATTGAAGAATAAACTTCAACTTTGATGGCGTGTATGTACCTGGAGAACAAAATTTATATATTCTCCAAATTTTATTAATTGCATTGTAAAATTTAACATTTCCTTTTTAAAATGCTTTTTTAATCATTATGCAACAATTTTTTTTTACTGATAATGAGTTATAACGATTTGAAGTGAGTAGTGCATTTTAAGGTCTTTTTTCTAAAAAACTGTATTGTGCTTCTTGTATTAGCATTATCAAAACGAGCTTTAAAGCATTCGAAAGTTGAGGGTTCAAGCTTTAAAACGCTTTTTTAAATATCGCTCTGCGATTATTTTTTACAAAGATACGTAACTTTGAATTTGGTCCTTCTTAGCGCTGATTTTAAGTAATCTTTTAATTTTGTTGAGTAGTGTATATATTGTGACGTGACGGTTCGCCGCACGTGGCAGCGCCCCGCCGCCGTCACAAGGCGCGGGTTCGCGCCCGCGGACGAACCAGGATCCAGGAGAGCGATCGCGAAGAATCTCCAGGGGGCCTAACGAATCTAATGAATAGCGATTATTTATTATATTTGTACCGATTTTTGTATGAAAACGCGGCACCTCACCGAGGCACCGCGCTTCAGGATCAGAGTGCGGAAGCCGACGACGGGGACGAGACCTGCGGCGAGGGACGAGGCGGCACAAGGATGTCGCGAGACACGGCAAGGAGTCCAACCGCGGGGTGCGGGGAGGACACGCAGGGCGCAACTGAGCGGCGGAAGGCAACTAGAACCGCGATAAGGCCTTTCTTTCCCCGAGGAGGCGAGAGTTATCTCCCGAACCAACCCCGGGACATTCGAGCGGACCCGGGACGCCTGGCCAGCGTTCCCTCGGTTCGCGAGGAGATCAACGGACGAGGGGAGCCCAGCCCAAGAGTGCAAACCACCGTGCGGAGGATTCCGCCAAACAAGGGGCGCCTGAAGAATTCAAGGACCCCGCCGAATACCGGCGACAATGCGCGCGTGATCCGCGACGCGCTCGGCCCCGATTGGTCGCGACACCGCGCTTGATTACCGCGCAACCCCCAGGGAGGGGCGCACTCTCGATTTTCCATCGAGCGGACCGCTCGATCTCTCCTGGTCCGTCCGCCGTGGCAACAAGTCGTCTCCTGCCGAGTTCCGCGCAAAAGTTTTGTGTGACGCAGTTTCGAGTTCCGAGTCTGACCATCCCCGGCGTCCGTGACGTCTTCTCGAGCGAGCACAAGGAGTCAGCGGGACCGGTGAGGTTGCCCTTCGCCTAATATTTGTGAACAGCCACGGGGAAGCCGCGAGTGCCGTATTTCGTTCCGCTCCGTCCTGCCGCTCTTTCGGATAACGCGAACGCGTATTCGTAATCTTTGGGGTTGGTGAAAATCATCGGACGCGACGTACGCCGGACGCGGCGGAAAAATCGCCGGAAACGGCGTAGTTAGAGTCTCGCGGAAATTCGACTCGCGACCGAGTTTCGTGGGTGCTCGATTTTGGTGAAAGCGGTCGTTGGCGGACGCGAGGGGCCTCGCGACGATGGAACCGTGCGCCGTAGGATTTGGCCTCCTGGGGACCGCAACCGCGGGGTCGCGAGATCGCTCGGCGATTGCCGAGACCGCGGACATCGCGACATCCGGTCGCAATTAGAGTCTTGCATTTTGCGCATTCTTGTGGGAATTCTCGCGTAATTGCGAGCGTCAGCGATCTGCTCTCAGGGTTCGCGTGGGCGTTCCCTTATCGCGTGTCGCCGGAGAGTGGCTTTGAGGGGTACCTGCCCGCGCACTGCGTAGAGACCAACGCGGCGTCGTTATTCGCGATTTGTGCGGAATAATTATTTGGTCCTCGCATGAGTGTAGAATCGCTCGTCTTTGTGTTATTCATTCGTATTACTGTGTATTCATGATAGGGGTGCCGCTAAAATTTTCGATATCGCGTCAGCGTTGCCTGCGAACGTTGCGAGCGACCGACCAACGATTTTCGTGCGTCGCATTTCTTGCGAGAGAGCTCCGGCGCGCCCAGCGGGGCGCCGCCCCGCAAATTCTATCGAGAAAAACTCGTCGATTCCCTTCTCGCAATATAAATTAGTTACCTTGCGTTATTAGTGATAAGTTAGATTTAAGTTGTTTCCGCGATAAGTCTGTTCGTCGACCACTGTTTCATAGCATTATATTGCCGTTATCTTGGTTCCGAATATCGTTTAAGTTCAAGTTTTCTTTACCGCGTAGTACTCACTTGTAATTCTTTCAATTCCATTCAATTTGTTAATTTTTTGTTTGATCTCTTATTCAGCGATAATTCACCGGTCCGCCTTTTCTCTCGAATTATAATAATCGAAGCTCGCTTATCTCTTTTATCATTGCTCAACTAATACTTGCTCACCGGAAACTATCACTCATTGTTATCCGTCTCTCTAATTATAATGAACCGGACTGATTGTAATATTCTTTTCCGCTAAATTTCTGCTTGTCTAAATAAAATAAACTTGTTATCTCTTCACTATTCGAAAATTACTAATCTGATTATTTACTTTTATTTTTAATAAACAAAACCTGTTCATTAAATATCTGGCGATTTGTGTAAATTTATTTCGTGTCTGTTCAACGAATCCGCGCCGCCCTGCCTCTACTCTGCCCCTCTACCGTTGGGTCGAGCCGGCTGGCCCCTCGTGCGACAGGCTTTGGTTCTCGCGATTTTGCGTTAAGGTTTCAAGAAATTAGTGGACGCGAAGGCATCGCGTCTGGTGCCCAACGGATTTGTTCTAGAGTTGCCTGACTCGCGCGAGGGATTAACCCGAGAGGCCTATCACCCGACTCTCCTGGCGTTCCTTTGCTCCGGCCGAAAAAGCCGCGACAATATAAATATATATAATTATTTATATATTAAATTAGTTTTATACGTTTTTTTTCTTAATATAGTATATGCAGGAAAAATAATCAAAGGAAGAATCTAAAAATAATTAAATAAATCATTTTCGCATTGCATTTTTTATAAAAAGTAAAGTTTTAGGTTATGAGAAAAATTTGCCCATATATAATTATATATAAATGTAACGTTACATATATAATTATATGTATAAATGTAACGTTACATATATAATAAAAAATGGCAGCTGTGCGAAAATCACATTTCTGTCGGTAATACACACGGGTATAGGATCCTCTTAATTGTTATCGATTCCCTTTCGCGAGGTGTTTACTGCATAATCGGAAAAAAATTCCAGCATTGTTCGACTTGCATTTATTGATTAAACGCGAGCCTCGTTTTGAATCGTAATGAATATTTAACTATACGTACGAATATGTGCAGATAATAATAGGGTTATAAATACGGATAATAGGAACGGAGAATCCATATAATAACTGATCGAAAACATTCTCGCCCTACAGTGGCTGCATCGGAAAAATCCTATGTAAATTGATATTTATTTAACCCGTATTTACTGATACAAAATATAGAGTGAGGTTGAACTTTTCACAAAAGACAAATGTACATTGATAGGTGCCGATAAAATATTGTTTGCAAAAACGGATAAATCGTCGAATGACTATAAACTATAATTTTTGACTTGAGAATCCATATAGCGACCGTTGAAAGCAGTTTCATCTAAAAGTGGCTGCATTGGAAAAATCCGATGTAAACCGATACTTATTAGCCCGTATTTACTGATAAGAACCGAAGCCTTGTATTGAGGTCAAATTTTTCACAGATACGGATTCACGGTCTTCCAACCAAAGATACCTTTTGAATTTGGACAGCCCATATATAGAATGATTGCTGGCGAAATCTAATTAAAACATGTACGACACTCTATGATCTCTATATATTAATCGTGTTGGTAAGTCCTGATAAAATCCTAGCTAGTAAGTGCGTTTATTCCGATTGAGTACAATTAAATATTCAAATTTTAGGGTATGTGCAATTGCTGATAAAGACGATCGAGTCATTAAAATTATTGTAATTGCAGATAAAAGGACCGAATTTTGGAGAATATCTGCAATCTCAGATTGACCTGTGCCGAGTCTCTTTGGAGTTCTATCTGTTTGTATAAGTTGTGATAGATACGTATAACATCTGATTAACTCACATATTTCGAAAAATCACCAATCCTATCAGAAGTTATAAGAGATTCCAAGGACAAAGCACATCATTTTCAGATAAAATATATTTTTTTTATCAGTTTCTATATCGGTTATTTGCAACAGGTAACATCGCCATTAATACACCAGTGTCATGTTTCATTCGAAAGGAATCCAAAACAATATACGAGACAAACACGAGTTAGCTATAATTCAAATACATTAGAAATAACGCATAATTCCAAATGGTAACGGATAATTATCCTATAATATTTCAAGATAAATAGGTTACAAATCAATAAATGAGTAGGTTTTCGTATTAAACTATAATAATAAAATATAATAAGCGCTAATATGCAGATAGGAGTGGAACCACCTCCTTTCAGAGATCACCGACACAAAAATTACTCTCTTCACTATAATATAATTGTTCAGTAAAGAATATATCCCTCCACACATATCGTCTTCCAGACAGATTAAAGTTTATCTTTACTTTATAATGTTCAGTAAAGAAACCGTTCTTCCGCAAATAAAAAAAATTTCAAACACAAACTCCTTTCAAAGTTCACCGACATAAAATATTCTTTACTTTAATATAATTGTTTAGAAAAAAATATATCTCTCCACAAAATATCAACTTCCAGCAAAATTGAAGTTTAATTACTCTTCAAACAAATATCAACTTCCAGCAAGATTAAAGTTTATCTTCACTTTATAATGTTCATTAAGAAAGAAACCGTTCTTCCGAAAATAACATTAAACATACAGAACAAAGTTTCAGACCTTAATACTACGGATTCCACAAATTCACCGGATATAAGGCTTCACAAATCAAGCAAATCGCCCGCGAATAGATAGCATTTCCATGAATCACATAAACGTAGAATAGATAGTATTTTCCATGAATCACATGAACGTGGAGTGTTTCAAGACTTATAATTAAGGGGTTATCCTACTGTGACGGGACAAAAGAATTGGTTTTTTCCGTCGCGGATTGCCAAAAAAGTAACAATGCGATTAATTTGCTGTTTTGGTACTTTATTTTAGCATATTATTAACTATAAAAATTGATAGCGATAATGCCGAAATGTTTATTATATTGGCCGTGCGACATTTTCGAGCAAATCTTGGTTTTTCGGAGACGGTCAACTGGTGTACACGATTGCGCTATCTAGGAGTAATTAATTTTTTGAAATTTGACAGAAAAAAAATTTGTAAAAGTTAGTTACCGTTTTTGGCAAAAAAATTGTTTACTTATTTGCTTATATTTAAAATAATAACGATATAAAAAAATCGTCCGTCAATGCCGAATTAATGTTACAACGATTATACCTGTAAATTTTTATTGCAATCGGACAAATACAACTCGAGAAACCTTGCACACCGTTTTTAAATATGTGGTTTCGAGAAAAACGCGTTTAAAGTTAGCCTTGGCGCGCGCCGCGCATGGTATATGAGTTCGTTATAGGCTCTGTAACTCGAAAACTAGTTCGTATATACATTTCGGACCTTTTTTATTTCATTTTCAAAGCTTCAAACTATTTTTTAAGCAAAAATAAATTTTGCATTTTTTGAAATTTTACAGTAGGCTAACCCCTTAACTAAACACTGTACACTGTTAAAGACTAACTAATATAAACAACTAAATTTATACTAGACACAAAGAAAGGGGGGAGTCCGTCGCGGAATCTCTTCATTTCTCCATCTGAAAGTAAGCGCATGAGCCGACGTCCGTACCGGACGCCGGCTCAAGACGGACCCCATACCGGTATCTCACGATGATACACGATACCTAAGTACGCCATGGAGCACGCATTTCAAGACAACACCAAAAAAAACGGTATTGAGTCAACACCAGCGCCGCAGTGGCCGGTTAGCAGAGGTCACAAAATGAGCTTCATTTTTCGAGCGATTTCCCGGCTAATTGTAAGTGCGGTCTCCTTATACAGTCTTCATGCTTGTTGTAATGCAAACTTTGCAAACGGTAAAGTGCATGTGATTTTTATTATGAGAGCCTGCCAGTTGCCAGTAGTCGGCAGGCAGACCTCAGGCTTGGGAACGGCATGGCGGATCCCGTCGACCAATCTATAGTATAACCTTATACTATAGGGCTCTAGTCTTTACTGGCTGGCGATATATAGCCTACATATTCTTATACATAGAGATTTTTCTAAAACTGAATCAATTTCTATTTTAACACTTACATTTTATAAAAAATATTTAAATTATTTTGTTTTCAGGAAATAAGGAGTATCTGTCGACTTTTAATCTTCGAATTTTTAAAACTTTCTTTTATTTTTATCTGATAAATTACCGTTAGTTGATTTACGTATTTATTAAATTATAGATCAACCTGTGTTGTAGCAGCGTACGTAGGTTGAACAATCATGAGTAATCTCCAGATATGAAAGATGCACCATAACCCTTGTACTACGAGGAATAGAGGTTCACGTCTTTCATCGGCTTCCATATTAAAAAGTACGGCGTAATGATTAACTGTATCAGGCAAGAGTAGGTATACTAGGCGGGTTCCCGACCAAATGTGGGCGAGGGGGGAGAGGGGCGAGGGGTTTTAGCGGCGCGGGGTACTCCATGCTCGGTGGGCGCGGGGTCCGCGGGGCAAAGGAGGGGGAGCGTGCACTTAAGGCGCGGGGGGTCCGCGGGGTAAGAGGAAAGTGGCGGCCTACAGCGTGGGTCCTGGGCGGAAGGGGGAGGGGAAGGAGTATCGAGACTTAGGCGCGCACTCGTCGGGATATGTTTATAAACACAGCGTCTTGCCCTGCATAGGCGAGCGTTGATTAATTTATGGTCAATTATCGTGCCGCCAATGTCCTCTTCACTTTTCTAGGAAGAGATGTTTATCATAGACTTTTATCATAAATTATAAATTATTTCTTTCAAGAGTGCACGTACGGTCTGCACGTGCAGTCTGTACGGCGGGAATTTTTGAGTGCCCCTCTCCTCTTCAACTCAAGGGTTTTGGTGCGACAGATACCCACCACATGATTTTTTGGTAAATATGCATATTAGGTCAAACCTCACCGATGACCTTGACCTTGACATATGTTGTCAAGGTCACCCTCCTGAGTGACCTTCAGAAGGTTTTAGCAGGCGGTCATTATTTATTAAAAAAGTTATAAACAAAAAAAATTTGGTGGAAAAAATTATTTAAAGCAGTGAATGGTTGGTATATTAAAAGGAAAGTTATTTAAAGCAGAGAATAGTTGGTATATTGAAAAGTATATACACAATTTTATGTATTAGAAAGTGTGAATACAAGTATTCTCTGCTTTAATCATGGCAGAAGCATGTTAAAGCTTTGTTAAAGCAGATAATAGTTGGTTATTGACAAAACCTATAGGTTAGTGACGCGCTTTACAAGTATGTGTTTTCTAAGTTGAAGCACATACAAAGCACACATTTGTAAAGCGCGCCATTAACCTATAGATTAGTGACGCGCTTTACAAGTATGTGCTTTGTAAGTTGAAGCACATACTCTCTATTCTCTGCTTTAAATAACTTTCCTTTCAATATACCAACAATTTACTGCTTTAAATAATTTTCCCACCAAATTTTTTGTTTATAACTTCTTAATGAACAATGACCGCCAGCTAAAACTTTCTGAAGGTCACTCAGAAGGGTGACCTTGACAACATATGTCAAGGTCAAGGTCGTTTATGCCTTTCAATACTCAAAATAACTGCTATATTTTTCAACCTTTTTTTGTTTATAACATTTTAATAAACAATGACCGCCAGCTAAAACCTTCTGAAGGTTACTCAGGAGGGTGACCTTGACAACATATGTCAAGGTCAAGGCCATCGGTGAGGTTGACCTAATATGCATATTTACCGATTTTCTAGGAAGAGCCCTTTGTCGAGCCGTGTCTTAAACCAGAGCCGGGATTTACTTGCGCATTTCGGGCCGATTCCCGAGGCGAAGCCTCCTATTCCCCCACTACCGCTCGAGGCTCAGCGGCCGAGCCGCCGACAGCGCGCTTGACACTGTTTCTCAGGAGCGTCACGCGTGCTATACGTAGGATGGAACTACATTTCTCCCGAACAATATTAAATAGTTAGTTAGAACAGTCTTTTTTTTAATAATTAATAATTGAAAATCTTTATATCATTATTATTATTAATACTCTATATATATTGTTGCTATTGAATTACATATTTAAATAAAACCTGTAATAATTATGTAATAGTTTATTTGGAACTTAGTTTGTGCGCTACACTTATAAGTTATAACAAAATTACATAATAGGCCATTTCTTTCCGCAATATATGTATATAGAATACAATTGATTAAGAAATCGGTAAGTGTGGTGTGTGTAAAAATATGTACTGTATACATATAATTATTTTATAATTAGAATTAGGACAATAATTTCCACGCAACCCATGAGGTATATTGCTGACGCGTTTTTTTTAAAAGTGATTTCTCCAGTAGGCCTACTCCACTAAAGAGAAAATGATGTAAAATATTCATTAATAAACCGAAAAAGGTGAAATCAAAGGAATTCAATTCTACAAGAGATGGGATATCTATAACATAGGAATGTTAGAAAAAATATTTCGCATTTTAATGAAGCTAATGATGAATCGCTTAAGGAAGAACGTTTATTGGTTTTTATATATTTTAATCTTCGAAAATGAGCATTTTACATAAGTATATGTGAATCCGAATATGGAAAAATTTGAAGACCAAAATTTTTTTTATGTTCGGATTTTACATACTTATGTAAATGCTCATTTTCGAAGATAAAATATATAAAAACCAGTAAACGTTCTTCCTTTAAGCGATACATCATTAGCTTCAATAAAATGCGAAATATTTTTTTTCTAACATTCCTATGTATAGATATCCCATCTCTTGTAGAATTTTGTAAATGGCCTAGAAAATCGACTTAATATTTACAATTATTTATTGTTTCTTTGATTCACCTCTACGTTTATTAATGAATTTTTTTCACATTATTTCTCTTCGGTGGAGTAGGCCTACTACAAAAATCACTTTAAAAAAACGCGTCAGCAAGAGTACCTCATGATTGCGTGGAAACTATTGTCCTAATTATAATTATATGATAATATATATCAGTACATATTCTACACACATCACGCTTACCGATTCCTCAATCAATTGTATTCTATCTATATTGCAAAATAAAAATGGCACTATTATGTAATTTTGTATAACTTATAAGTGTAGCGCACAAACTAAGTTCAAATAAAATATTACATAATTATTACAGGTTTTATTTAAATATGTAATTCAATAGCAAAAATATATATAGAGTATTAATAATAATAATGATATAAAGATTTTCAATTATTAATTATTGAAAAAAAAGACTGTTCTAACTAGCTATTTAATATTGTTCGGGAGAAATGTAGTTCTATCCTACGTATAGCACGCGTGACGCTCCTGAGAAATAGTGTCAAGCGCGCTGTCGGCGGCTCGGCCGCTGAGCCTCGAGCGGTAGTGGGGGAATAGGAGGCGTTCGCCTCAGGAATCGGCCCGAAATGTGCAAGTAAATCCCGGCTCTGTCTTAAACAAATAGCGCGAGCGCCGATGACAGGCTGCTATAATTTACGATCAATTATCGCGGCGCCGATGTCCTTTTCATTTTTTCTAGAAAGAGACGTTTTTCGGCGAGCGACATGTTTTGTGGCACCATTCGGTTAGAATTTTTTAACAATAATATCACATAAGCAGCAACGC
>JASTWR010000519.1:0-120667 GCA_030770355.1 Harpagoxenus sublaevis | reverse complement strand
GAGAGAGAGAAGGGAGAGAAAGAGGAGAGAGACAGAGAGATCAGAATCAGAATCAGAATCGTTATTTATTGGACGCTCTGGGACTGCGTCCCCTAAAGGCGTCGGCACAAAAATTACACAGAAGAAGCCGTATACACTATGAAAGACTTAACAAAAAACAAAATAACATTTTACAAAAAGAGAATATAAATAAAATAAAATAAAATAAAATAAAGTGAATAAACATAATAGCTTAGGCTAGTTAATTTGTACACGCAATTGAGAGAACAAAAATTTAAACAGTTTGGCTTTGAAAACTTCAATAGATGTCGCATTACGGATGTCCGCGGGAAGACTATTCCAGAACTCCGCAGCGGAGCAACAAAAGGATCGTTTATAAAACTCGGGCGGCACAAAGGAAGGCTTAGAGCGTCATTCGGAGCTCTAGTATCACGCAGTGTGTTTACATGCCTAAAGACAAAGTTACTGTAGATCGCTTGGGGATTTCTTTTCGATAACACCGAGTAAGTTAAGCTCCCTACGAAGTACAAACGCCTAAGATCAATCTTGAGCCAACCAAGTCTACAAAAATATGGAGTTATGTGCTCGTCCCACCTCGCCTGGAAGATGAAGCGAACACACCTATTTAAGGCTCTTTGCAGGCGCAGATTCTGCTCACCAGTGATGTTCGTTTGGATTGTGCAACAGTAGTCGAACTGAGGAAGCATCAAGGCAGAAACGAGTCTCACACGAAGAGAGACCGGCAAAAGTTGCTTGCAGAGTTTGAGCTGATAGAGAGTAGAGTTAACCCTGGAGACCGTTTTGGATACCTGTTTATCCCAGGAGAGAGCACCAGTAAGCGTGACTCCCAAATAATCCACCGAGTCGGCAAAAGGAATCACCGATTCGCCCACACGAATAGGGGACAAATCGTTCATCTCCAAGCTACCCACAAAGCGCAGTGTTCCCAATATCATAGCCTTGGTCTTCCTAGGGTTAATCGTGAGTCCGTTTTCAACAGCCCATTGCGCTATCCTGGCAATATCTTCGTTAATCCTCCCGATAGCGTCAGAAAGAAATCTGAGTTCCACATGCAGGTAAATCAGCAGATCATCAGCATAGAAGTTGTACTTGCAGTGCCGCAACACAGAGCCGAAGTTCGTCAGGTAAAGCAGGAAAAGGAGAGGTCCAAGAACGGAACCCTGAGGTACCCCCCTGCGGACGGGCCTCTCAGCCGACAGCCTCCCAGAGGACGGATCACGCACCGCCTGTCTTCTGTTAGTCAGATAGGAGCACAGCCAACGCAGAGTAGAGCGAGCAAAACCCAGCTCCCTTAGCTTGACGATCAGGGTTTCATGGCAGACGTTGTCAAAGGCCTTTGTAAAGTCGAAAAAAGTAGCGACCGTGATCATTCTCTTATCCGCAGCTTGCCTGACGTCGTCCAAGACCCTAATAAGCGCCGTTTGTGTGGAAAAATTCTTCCTATAAGCGGACTGAAAGGGATCAAGGGTGTTGTGCTCTTCAAGGTATCCCTTGATTTGATCCGCCGCAATGCGCTCGAGAGCCTTAGAGATCGCACACAAATTGAGATCGGTCTGTAATCATGAAGTTCCGTAGGTCGTCTCACCTTGGGAATGGGACAGATGATCGCAGCCCTCCAGACATCGGGATAAACTCCGTGAGTAAAACAGAAATTAAAGATGTGAGTTACAGCTGGAAGAATGCCAGGGAGTGCCCTCGCAATAAGACTCTGCGGAAGTCCGTCAGCTCCAACGGCATCCGACCTGCACTTACGAAATGCCCGGACGACGTCCAAAGGTTCAATATTGCTCCAGTAAAATTTGGAGTCGTCATACTCCGCCTCACCCAAGTAGAAGACAGAGTTACAATCCAAGTCGGAAATCATCCCGTTACACGTGAAGTGAGCGTTTAATTCTTCAGTGGTGAAAACAAGTTTCTCCGCCGCCGTTTTGGCTTCAGAAGACCGAATTGTCTCAGTTTCTTCCAATTACTTTAGGCTCGTCAGATCCTTGAAACTCCCTGTGGAAAAATTCGGCCTTGGCCCTCCGCACCTCGTTCTGCACTAAGTTTCTCAGGCGTTTGAAGGAATTGTAGTTGGCATCCGTTCTGTTCCTCATCCATACTCTTCTGGCTCTATCCCTCTCCTTCATCCGAGACTTAATGCCCGTCGAGAGCCAAGGTGCAGGTAGGTGCCTTGGTTGCATGACACGGAAAGGAGCGTGCCGATCAAAACAGGCCAAGAGCGAATTGTTGAGAAACTCCACTTTTGCGTCAACGTTTGCAGCCAAGTACAAATCATCCCAGTTTAGAGACGCCAGTTCTTCGAGAAAAACCTCCGGATTAAAAGCGCGAAAATCACGAGCGCGGATGGTGCGCTTGGGAATCCGTTCAATTCTGATGTTGTATGATATAGCTATGAGATCATGGGCAGATAGGAAGCAGACATCCCGCTGTTCAAAGTCAATCAGTTTGTCCGCGTCATCTATGATGCATAGATCGAGCAGTGTGGAGGAAGTACGTGTATGGTGCGTGGAGGTGTAAGGCACAAGAAAGAGATTAGATGCGCTAACGAAAGACCGAATCTGTTCAGCATCAAAGGTCTGGGAACGAAGGTCGGCATTAAAATCCCCGAAAATTATAGAGTGCCTAAAATTTACAGACAGGTCAGAGAAAACATTAAAGAAATCGGCCAGAAATCCACAGTGAGGCGGCCTGTAAACAACAGCCAGCAGAATCTTAGAACAGTTCTCAGCAGAAATCTCAAGGATAAGATATTCTGGTCTTCCACAGTAAGCGCCCTCGGACTGACACAAGGTCGTAGCTTGAAGATCATGGACACATAAACCGCCACCCCCCCTCCATTCCTGCCCACACGGTCGCACCTCAAGAGGTGATATCCGTAAAGAGAGACCATATGGTCGGGAACCGAGGTTTAAGCCAGGATTCGGATAAACAGATGATGTGGTATCCTGAGTTGACGAAGAAGGATCGGAATTCATCCACATGCGCAAGGAGAGACTGGCAGTTTACATGACACAGGCGTAATCGATCCGGAGTTTCACGATCCATAATTGATGCTGCTTAACCTGTCAACAATTCTTCTACGCAGTATAGGGCAAGTTTTTGTTATCCAGAGCCGAATGCTCGCGTCCAGATTGAGGCAGCCATCTCTTGCAGTTTCCGCATGTAGGAGTAGCTCTCCTATTTGTACAGTCCTTGGTTTCGTGGCAACCGGCGCAAAGTCCACAGACCGATTCGAAGCGACAGTGCTTTGCGAAATGACCAAAAGCGAGGCATTTAAAGCACTGCAAAACCCTTACGTAGTCAGAGATTCCACAGGCGAAGTATCCAATGTAGATATGTTTATTTCTTAGTAAGAACGCGCGTATCTCAGGAGTGACTTCAATAACACAGTTAGTGGTGCGCCGATCGTTTCTTTGAGGGAACAAGTAGACGACTTTGACAGAATTAGCATCGAAATTATTGAGATTCAGAGTGATCAAATCCGATTTTATTTCAACTGCGGACATGCTGCAGGGTACGCCATGTATTAGTAGCCTGGGGTTTATTTTACCCTCCTGTTCCAGCCTGAGCCCCGCTTTTTCAAGTTCAGGGGAATTCCTGATTTTAGGCAGATCGACGGACAAGGCCTCAATACGCACTCCATTATTCTTGACGGACGAAATCCTGTTGACTCTGAGACCAAAATCAGATGGTTTAATGACTTTTTGAAGTGCATCTTTTGTCTCCTTAGACGTTTTGTACTTCGCAGAAAATTCTTCCCTAGGGGTGACAATTAAATTGGTGGTTTTAGGCACCTCAATCGAGGAGTCGCGAGCTACTCGGACTTTCGACTGCCCAGACTGCCCAGAGGCAGCTACCGCCGCATAGGAGGACGCGGAAGAGGCGCCGGTCCCCCCACTCTCGCACGCAACGGGACTCATTCCCGACATACTTGACGCTAGTTTGACGCAAGCGTCAGACACAGCACAACCGACAATGCCTCTAAGCGTCTCCGCAATATCCTTTTGCCGAGAATCATTATCTATCACACTGAGATAGGCAGCAGACAATTCGACAAATGCCTCTTTGCAAGCGCGAAAAGCCGACTCAATTTGCATTCTTTTCTCGAGAGTCTCTTTACTAGAAAGAAGAAGCTTAGAGACACCGCCACTGTGCTTGTCAATATTGCCTGAGGGCATTAACCTTAGACGCGTTCATTACAGAGCTTGATAATACATCTAACGCTGTTGGTAAATTCGAAGCCGATGTTTTACGTCTCACAGCGTCCTTCGACTTGTTTATGATGTTGCCTGTCACGCCGCCCCCGAGAAGGCAGGGGCCAGGGGAGACGAGTCCGACATCCCGTCTCAAAAACAGCCAATCACATGTAGAGGCGCATGCGCTCGTCACTCGGATCACGGAGAGGAACGCAGATCCAGAAGGAAATTTGCAATATTCCACACAGATAAACAAGAATATACTCCCTCGAATTATGAATCCCGCTCGGCAAGTTGGAAAAAAGGCAAGCAATGAGACCTTGCAATTCGCACACTGGAAAAAGGAAGGCCCCGAGGGGCAATAAGCGGCAGATAAAATTCTCCAAAGGCAGAGCAGAAATTGACACGTCTAATTACTCACTTCGAAAGAGAGAGAGAGAGAGAGAGAGAGAGAGAGAGAGAGAGAGATGAGCGAGAGAGAGGAGAGAGAGAGAGAGAGAGAGAGAGGAGAGAGAGAGAGAGAGAGAGAGAGAGAGAGGATGGCCCGATGTTGGAGCCGAAACGTACGGAATATTGGACCTTGTATCCCAAAATAAATTATTTTTGATTAAACACGCACCAAGTACCGCGTTTTAGCAAATACATATATAAAAGTTGATGTTGCCCATTTGGTAAAACTTGTTTGGAAACTTCGTTGGATATGTTTCGATAAGAAACATCTTGACATAAAAATATTTTTTGTAAGATGTGTTGCACTTATGATAAGTTGTCAATTATTCAAATTTGCATCAATCTTATTGCTCACATTAACTGTCAGTATTCAACAATATAAAGGATATTATAATACAGGATTGCTTTCACTAGCAGAGGAAGCTAAAAAAAAATTAATAAATCATATTGCAACTGAAATTCACCATACAAGTCTTGATATTGACCATATAGAAGACACTGATAGAAAAAAAGAAAATGATATTATAATGGATAGAAATGATAAAGAGAATAATTATAGTGACAAAATTCATCGTTGGATTGAGAAATTAAAAACGCAAGCGGAAATAAATATAGATGCTTTTTATTTGCCTGAATTCTATAAACATATAACAAGATTATGTCTAATTTTCGTCGGTTTGCCGTGTCACGTGTCGACCCCTTCTCGCGCGCGCGCTCCGTTTGCGCGCCGCGTGCCGTGCGCGTGATTCTTGCACTCAAGACGGTACGAATTTGTCGCTTCGCGAGAGAGTCGGCAGTCAGACGATACGGATCGAATAAACTTTTGCGCTCGCTGTAAAATCTATTACGCGCTCTCGCGATCAAAGTGTGACCACGGTTCCCGGCATCTAAGCGAGATCCGTTCCTACGTAACATTTGTGCTAATTTGAGTCGCGAAAAAATTTTGCAATTCCGTAGAGTCGTTTGACTTCGCAAAATTTGCGAGGTTTAATTCCTTCTTGAATTTCTTACCTCGTTTCCTAGTGTAAAGCATCTTCAGGAAAAATTAATTTATGGAGGTGAAAGTAGAGGCTCCGCCCTTTAAAATAATGCCATGAAGATTGTTGTACGATTTTTTTCACAAAGTTGCAACAGTTCAAAGATCTACAATTTTCCTGCAATAATTTAGTGAGATCCTTTAATTTAATTCTTTAATTTTTTCCTATATAAAGATTTTATCGAAAAAAAATGATAGAAGCACCTAAAGAGAAAACTGACCTTTCTTTTCTTTTTTTTATCGAACGCCGAGCGCTGCTCCGTTCGTCTTCTGCGAACAGTCAAAGTCAAAATGACTGTTTTTGCTTCAATATTGAATAACTCGGTAAAGAAAACTGGCAAATTGAAGGTAAAGATTCACTTTTTCGAAAATTGTAAACTGCATTTGTATGCGATTTTTAATTTACGCCATGGAACCTCGTGAAGTTCGTAAAAAAATTCAAGACTTGACGGATCTCCATTTATATCCGTGTAACTTCGTAAAGAAATCAGTAAAATTATTTTCTAATAATCGGTCTGAAAAGTAATGACTTCAAGCTTGAAAATGCTTTTTGGAACATCTAATTATGACCATTTTTGACGGTTACGCTCTCTTGAAATTTGTCTATTTTTTGAGGGCAGAAAAGGTGATCCTTTAATTTTGTGGCGGAGTGTATATATAAGCTATCGGATATCTTGAGCAATTAAGTGCGTTACAACAAAGAAGATCTAAGTGCATCGAAGACGATGGCTTCATATTGCCAGAAGTTGCATCACATATACGTAATCAGTGATTGATTACGTATAAGTTGTGACGTGACGGTTCGCAGTGCGTGGCGGCTCCCCGCCGCCGTCACAAGGCGCGGGTTCGCGCCCGCGGACGAGCCAGGGGAGCAACCGCGAAATCTCCAGGGGGCCTCTCGAAATCCCAAAAGGGCGTATTATTTATTTCTTTTTTTTTGTATTTTGTATGAAACTTGGCACCTCGCCGAAACCCCAAGGAAGAACAACGACGAAAAGCACGGAATTCAGCAGCCGGGAGGAGAGACGGAGCGGCGCGAAAGATAGCGAAACAGGACGACAGCCGTATTGAGGGAGCACGCGACGGACACGCGTGGCCCGCAGGGTCGACAAGGCCGAAAGAGGCCCGGGGTCTCCGAAGGAAGACTTGGACCCCTGGATCCACCTCCGGAACATCTGAGCGAGCCCGGGACGCCTGGCCAGCGTTCCCGAGGTCCGCGGAGGAGGCCCTCCCGCAAGCGGAGGCCACTTGCACGCCCGGTGCACCGAGCAAAAGAGGGCCGGAAAATCGAGGAGAATCGGGAGGGTGCCAAGGATCCCCGCAACACCGAATATCGATACCGGTGCCCGCGTGATCCACAACGCGCTCGCCCCTCATTGGTTGCTGCGTCGCGCGAGGACACCGCGCCACCCCCCGAGAGGGGCGAACCATCGATTGCGCATCGAGCTCGCCGCGTCAATCGCTCTCTTCTGGTTCGTCCGCCGTCGCAAGCACACGTCTCGCGAATATTATACCATTGTGGTTTCGAGTGATTTCCGAGGGTCAGGACCATCTTCCCGGCGTTGTGACGAGGAGGAATCCCGAGGAATCAGCGGATCGGTGAGGTTGCCCCGTCAAGTAGTGTGTAATACAGCCGCGATCGAGCCGCGAGAGTGACTTCCGCCCAGCCCCGACTCGCCGTTTCGCGAAAAACGTCGGACGCGACGTACGCCGGACGCGGCAAAACCGCCGGACGCGGCGTAATAATTTGGTGTTTCTCGCGATCATTGTTGTCGTGAGTTTTGTTTCGGGTTTCGCGATAGAGTCTCGAGGAGTGGAGGTCCACGTGTAGCGTGAGCGTGGCACTGCGGTGTACCTGCGCGCCCACGGCGGGTGACCTATCGCGTGTTTTGGTGTTGGTGGTCGGTGGCGGGCGCGAGGGGCCTCACGTCGGTTCACAGACCGTATGCTGGTAGGACGTACGGCCTCCTGGGGAATTGCGACCGCGGGGTCGCGAATTAGAGCGACGGTCCCCGTGACCGTGAATATCGCGACACCCGACGGGAATTGAGTTCCGCATTTCGTGTCGGTGTATCGAGTTTTGCGTAGTGACAAGTGTCGTTGTATTGTTCTCGGTGAGTCGCGTAGGCGCTCCTGTACCGCGTATCGCCGGAGAGTGACCCTGCGGGGTACCTGCCCGCGTATTGCGTAGAGACCATCGCGACAGCGTGTTAGCGAACTGCGCATTATAATTGCTTGATCGTCGCGTAAAGGTCGAGTTGTTTCCGAGTAATCGTTTCGTGTTGCGTCCATTGTGATAAGGGTGTCGCGAGTGAATTTCGTATCGCGTTAGCGCACCTGCGCCCGTGCAACGGTCGACCGGATCTTCGCGTCGCTGTAAGTAAGTTTTTTTTTTGCGTTGTTTTCGAGCGAATTTCAGTGCGCCCAGCGGGGCGTCAACCGTTATTTGTAGCGTGGAAACTCCGTTGATTCCTTTCTCGCGATATTATTTTGGCTTTGGCGATGTTAGTTATAAGTTAGATTTAAGTATTGTCTCTGCGAAAAGTCTACCTGTCGAATCAATTAGATCTGCGTTTTGTTTCCGCGATAAACCTAAGTGTCGGCTACTTAGATTCACGTTTTGCTGCAGCAATCAGGTGGTTTCTCGAGTTAATTAGAATTAAGTTCGTTCTCGCGACAAGCCTGTTTGTCGGATTGTAGATTCAAATATTATATTGTCGATTACTCCGCATGTTATAGCGCTCAAATTTACATTTCTTATACCGCGTATTATTTACTCATGGTCTTTGCCAATTCTATTCAAACGATTCATAGTTCTGTTTAACTTTTACCTGCGATACTTTCCCCGGTTAGCCAGTGTTTTCGAACGATTCCAACCGACGTTCGCTTATTTCCTTTATCATTGTCTGGCTGATATTTTCCGACCGGGACGACCGCTTGCCATAACAAATTCTAACTTTGTAATATTTTCTCCCGCGAAATTATTGTTCACCCGGACCGATTAAAACCGTTAACTACACGCCGTTTTAAAATTTAATAATCTAATTACATTTCTTTCTCCGAATCACGATACCCTATTTAATTTAATAAATCAACCTGTTATTTTCACATTGTTTAATCGATATTACTTCAACCATTCATTTCTAATAAACAAGATTTATAGTTCCTTAGATGTACGGCTGTTTAAGTGTGACTTTTTTTTTGTGTTTGTGCAACGACCCGCGCTGCCCTGCCTCTATCCTGCCCCTCTGCCGTTAGGTCGAGCCGGCTGGCCCCTCGCGTGACGGGCTGTGGTTTCGCGAGTTCGCGTTGGCGATTGTTGAATAATTAGTGGACGCAAGAATATTGCGTCTGGCGCCCAACAGATTTAGTTGCGAACCGCCTGACTCACGTGAGGGATTATCCCGAGAGGCCTATCACCCGACTCTCTTAGCGTCCCTTTGATCCGGCCCAAAAAAGCCGTGATAATGTGATGCAACTTCTGGCAATATAAAGCATTAAAAATAAATGTATATTTACAAATGTATAGTGTATAAATAGATAAACGGGTACACTAAATAATGCAATGTATGTACAACCACACACACACACACACAAGCGCGCATACATACGGCGGACACACACACACACACACACACACAGCCCGCACGCGCGCACACACACACAAGCAACTTTTAAATAAAAATTATCTGTGACAATAGAATGCGGATTACAATAGAAAACATAATAGAAAAAAATAACAAAATCGCAAACTTGAACTTCCTATAAGATAACTTTATTCTTGCAGGTGCAATAATATACCTGTACACACAATGCACAATTTTAAATAAAACCACGTTTTCTTTCCTTTCTTTACATAAATCAATTATTTTAATTTAAAACTACCTGTTTATTGCTGCACGGATCTAGCTCGCGGCCGGTCAAGGTTCGAAAAAACGCGCGGAGAAAGAGACAGAAGCGGTGTTGCTTTCGTTTAGGTTAGAGTAAATTATAATTAATTCGATGATTACAAAGTAATATTGTTGTACAATATGCAACAAAATCTGTACGTATCCGCGGTGACTAGGTTCGTGTAATTACACAAAATTAGATCGTGATCAGGTACGAGTGAGCCAGCATACGCGAGTACAACAATTCCGCGCGGTAACTTGGCGGCGGTAGCTGTCGGGATCGCGCGCGGCGCGTTCGATGGGCGCGATCGATGGCCCGCGTAGGGCGACGCGTACGGATAGCGCGTGTGGCATGCACGGGGCAGAGCCGAATTCAGGGAAACTTCGCGGATCGTGAAGCACGGTGAAATTGCGCGGAGCGCAAAGAAAGCATGCGGAGCTGTCGAATGCGTGAGTCTCCGGGATGGAGGATAGTGACGGTAACCGGGAACGCCCGGCAGGGGTAAAGAACGCTCTACCACGGTACACTTTGGGGAAGCGGAGATCACTGCCGGGAACGCCCGGCGGGGCAGAGAACTCTCGACCACGTTTCGTGGTTTTCGGCTGAGGAAAGGAAGCGGTATTGGCTATCGAGAACGCTCGAAAGAGGCAGAGGACTCTCTACCTTGACGGCACGCCTGGAGTTTTGGGAAGCGGTATCGGGGTCTCGGGTCGTGAGCAGCGGAGCGGTTGCTATCTCACGTCGGAGTCTGGTTTTCCAGTGAAAATCGCAGGGGTTTTTATTGTAATTATTAGTTTATATAAGCCGCGCAAATTCTATACTCGTTTCCCCTAATAGATAGATGACGCTATGCCAGACTTTAGAGCGGCCCTCCTGCCGTTTATCCCTTGTTAGCCAGATCTGACATGGCTACCGATCTGTATCGAAGTCGAGAATAAAGACGATATTAGAAATACACATATCTTGCATCCTTGGTTCCGTTACAACAATATTGGCGACGAGGTAAACAATTCGTCTACATAACGTGTTATAAAGAAGACAGCAAACAGATAATCAATGATGGACGCAGGATAGTTTCAACACATAATCAACATAATGAATCAGCAGCAGTTGATTGCTCGATTAGTGCCTCTACCCCAAAAAAGGAGTCAACAACAAGCCGTTCAACCCTTAATCAACGCCGCTCTTCTACCATCATTTGAAAATTTTGACGCCAAGAAAGAAAGCTTCAGGTATTACCGTCAACGATTTGAAAATTACTTGCAAATGAAAGGTGTTTCAACAGATAAGCCACTCTGTGCAAAAATGCTTCTTAATTCTATCGGTGCAACACACTATAATACACTAGCAGCATTGGTTGCACCTCAAACACCTAACATGTTAAAATACACACAATAACCTAATAAAAGTTTTAGAAAAGCATTTATGTTCCAGAAAAAATATCTTGGTTGCACAGCATCGATTTCTTCCAATTTATCAAAATGAAAATCAATCCTTGGCTGAATATATAGCTCTTCTGCGTCAGGACATCGGTGACTGCAACTTTGTCTCACCATGTGAATGTAGAATCTCGATTACAGAAATCTTTTTACGTGCTCAATTTATCAGAGGTATAAGGGAAAATGCCATCCGTGAGCAGTTGCTTCAATTTGATACCTCTACGTTCAAAGATATTGTAGGAAAAGCCCTTGCATCAGAAGCTTCGAAAATCGACAGTCGTGAACTTTCAAAGAATCAACCTTCTTCAAATTTATCAAGCCGCCCTGAAGATGTTAATAAAGTAGCAAAGCAACGAAAGTCTAGACGTGACAACGCGACATCGAATAAAAAGAACTATTCAAAAAGTCCCTATAGGCAAAAAAATTATCAACCCAGATCTAAATCAAAAATTGATTACAGGGCAACTTGGCATTGAAGGACTATGTCAACGTTGTGGGAGCAATAATCACGTTGCAAGGAATTGTCGAATAAATAAATCGTCTCTAAAACGTACTGCATGTGATAAAACCGGTCATCTTTCTAAAGTATGCATACGTTCACTTCTTAATAGTAATACAAATAAAGCTATAGATAATACGGAATCAACTAATGATGTATCAGCCTATGGAATCAACCTCATTGTCGACATCTTCGGAAACCAACGTACAGAGCCCAGTAATTCCAAAAAATATTTTGCCACAGTTGCTATTGAAGGACGTCCACAAGTTTTTGAAGTCGATTCCGGAGCAGGATTTACGTTACTTCCACAAAAAGAATTTGAAAAACTTAATTTAAATATTAAACCTCAAAAATCAAGTATTGCCTTCCGATCATATACACACAACGTAATCTTTCCAGATGGAGAAATTAAAGTCGAAGTTCGATATAAGATAAAGTATCACGTGAGAAGATGTACATTGTTCCGGATAAGCTTTCACCTCTTCTAGGACGAACGTGGATTCGCCATCTGAGTATCAATCTCCAGGAAATCGATAAAGAAGACAGAATAACTAGCATCGATAAGCCTCAAATTCAAACAATCAACAATATCGAAGACATCATTAATCAATTTCCTGAAATTTTTGAAGAAAAGATAGGCTGTGTACCAGATTTTAAGGTTTCACTTCAATTACGAGAAGGAGCAAAGCCTATTTTCCACAAGGAAAGAGAAGTACCCTACGCATTACAGGAAAAAGTCGAAAAAGAACTTGACAATCTCGAAGCAGCTGGCGTTATAACAAAGGTAGCTTTAAGTGATTGGGGATCACCTCTTGTAGTCATTCCCAAGGTTGATGGTGGCGTTCGTTTATGCGTAGACTATAAAATGGGTGTTAACCAGAGAATAATTTCTGCTAATCACCCGATTCGACGAACCGACGAAATATTCAGCAGCCTCCGAGGAGAGAAGCCTTCAGTTGCGCACAGTACAATTGCACACGTTGCAAATGCACACCGTGCTATTAAACACAAAAAATTGCGCACCGTTCGATTGAACACGGTTTGATTAGACACGGTTCGATTGGACACGGTTCGATTGGGCACTGTTCGATTAGACACGGTTCGATTGGACACGGTTCGATTGGACACCGTTCGATTGGACACCGTTCGATTGGACACGGTTCGATTGTACACGGTTCGATTGGACACGGTTTAATTGCGCACAGTTCTATTGCGCACAGTTCTATTGCGCACCGTTCAATCGCGCACCGTTCAATCGCGCACTGTTCAATTGCACACCGTTCAATTGCACACCGTTCAATTGCACACCGTTCAATTGCATACCGTTCAATTGCCCACGAGCAATTGCGCACATTTCTATTACGCACATGGTGTACATATACACACACACGCGGGGGGTGCAAGGGGGGCCTTCGGCCCCCCTTCCGCACCCCCTCCGCCGGTAGGCTGGATGGACCTCGCTTTATGAGAACTGTGCGCAATTGCTCGTGGGCAATTGAACGGTGTGCAATTGAACGGTGTGCAATTGAACGGTGTGCAATTGAACGGTGTGCAATTGAACAGTGCACGATTGAACGGTGTGCGATTGAACGGTGCGCGATTGAACAGTGCGCAATAGAACTGTGCGCAATAGAACTGTGCGCAATTGAACCGTGTCCAATCGAACCGTGTCCAATCGAACGGCATCCAATCGAACCGTGTCCAATCGAACCGTGTCCAATCGAACTGTGTCCAATTAAACCGTGTCCAATCGAACGGTGAGCAATTTTTTGTGTCTAATAGCACGGTGTGCAATTGCAACGTGTGCAATTGTACTGTGCGCCAGTAAACCTCTCCCTACGAGGATCACGTTATTTCTGTCGTCTCGATTTACACAAAGCTTATCTGCATTTACAGGTCGACAAAGAGAGTAGTAAAATCCACACTATTACGACTCATCGGGGCACATATAGGATAAACAGACTCTCATTTGGCATCAAAACGGCCCCTGCAGAATTCAGTTAATTCATGGAGCAAATCCTGGCCGGCCTAAAAAAAACTAGGACATATTTTGATGACGTCATTGTCCATGGAGCCACCGAAGAAGAATGTAAACAAAACTTGTATGCCTGTCTACAACGCCTAAAGGAATATGACACATCTTAATTGACAAAAATGTTTATTTTTCCAGCAAAAAATCGAATACCTTGGACATACCATTGGATTCAATAAAATTTCAAAGTCTCTGAAAAAAGTCGAAGCCATCGTCGACATGCCAAGACTATCCGACATTGATGGAGTACGTCGCTTCCTAGGTATGGTCACGTACTATTCAAGATTAATTCCAAATGTATCAACAATTACATACCCATTAAGGAAATTACTGCAAAAGAATTCAAAATTTAGATGGACGAATACTTGTAAAAATGCATGGCTGAAACTTAAGAATGAACTCTTAAATGATCGAGTATTAACGCCGTATATCCAGAGCTTCCATTAATTGTGACATGTGATGTTAGCCCTACAGGCATCGCAGGAGTTCTGTCACATATTATCAATGGCATTGAAAATCCGATTGCATTTGCATGTAGATCGTTAACACCAGCGGAAAGGAATTATAGCCAACTTGACCGCGAAGCTCTTGCAATCGTGTTTGCAGTCAACCATTTCTTCATGTACGTGTTTGGCCGGAAGTTCAAACTGGTGACTGATAATCGACCCCTCACTAGAATCTTCCATCAGAATAACAAACTACCAGCGATGACTTCAGCTCAATTACTTCGTTATGCATCATTTCTATCAGGGTTCGATTACGAAGTTGAGTATAAAAAAGGATTTGAAAATGTCAACGTAGATTGTTTATCCAGAGCTCCAATAGATCGACAGTATTATTCGACTAATATTGCCATCAATGAAGAAGTTTATCAACTCTGATATTCAACTATTTTTAAAATTTTGTGTGAAAAACTTACTGCTAAGAGTATTGCTGAAAAAATCGACAAGGATAAAGCCCTCTCAAAAATCAAGAAAAACCTACTTAATAATGAACCTACTGATATCTGCAAATATACACTTGAAGCAGGAATATTGTTTAAGGGTCAACGGGTAGTCATTCCTAAAACGCTACAGTCAACATTTCTCGAAGAATTATACAAAACGCATGTTGGTATTACAAAAATAAAACAACTTGCACGGCGCTACTGTATTTGGAAAGGAATTGATCGAGACATCGAACGGATAGTGAAATCCTGTCAAAATTGTGCAGAAATAAGGACCAGCCCCGCTAAAGCTCCGTTACACCACTGGGAAGAACCGACATCTAATTGGGATTGTATTTATATAGATTACGCAGGTCCATTTAAAAATCATTATTTTTTAATTGTAATGGATGCTCGATCCAGGTGGGCTGAAATTCGAATCGTCAAAGATGCACCAACATCAGGGAAGACCATCGAACTATTAAAAGACACCTTCTCAACCCATGAATTTCCTTAAGTTATGGTTTCTGATAACGCAACAATATTTGTCAGTAAAACATTCAAACAATTTTGCCAAGAAAGCGGTATCTTCCAGAAGTTAATAGCTCCAAGACACCCTGCCACAAATGAACTCGCCGAAAGGAACATCCAGACACTGAAGCAGCGCCTTAAATCAATGCGAAAGGAACCTCTTACAATAAGTCAAAAAGTCCGGGAAATTCTGTTTAGATACAGAGCCACGCCACTCGCATGCGGGAAATCTCCAGCGAAACTTTATCTCCACCGTACCATTCGTATTAAATTAGATGACCTTAAATCAATCAAGAATGTTATGAATCATCAGAAAATTCCTGGTACCCGCAGTTTATCGGTGGGAGAGAGAGTACAGGCACGATACTACACGAACTTAAAACCTGCATGGAAGTTTGGTACAATTATCAAAAAGTTTGGTAATTATGCAGTAATACGGACCACCCTCCGATGACGTTGACCTTGACATATGTTGTCAAGGTCATGACCTTGAGTGATCTTCAAAAGTTTTTAGCTGTTGCTCGTTGTTTGTTAAAAAGTTATTAACAAAAAAAGTTTGACAAATATAGCAGTTATTTTGAGTATTGAAAGGCATAAACGACATTGACCTTGACATATTTTGTCAAGGTCACCCTCTTGAGTAACCTTCAGAAGGTTTTAGCTGGCGGTCATTGTTTATTAAAAAGTTATAAACAAAAAAAGTTTAGTGAGGAAAATTATTTAAAGCAGTGAATTGTTGGTATATTAAAAGGAAAGTTAGTTAAAGCAGAGAATAGTTGCTATATTGAAAAGTATATACACAATTTTATGTATTAGGAAACGTGAATACAAATATTCTCTACTTTAATCATGACAAAAGCATGTTAAAGCTTTGTTAAAGCAAATAATAGTTGGTTATTGACAAAACCTATAGGTTAGTGACGCGCTTTACAAGTATGTGCTTTCTAAGTTGAAGCACATACAAAGCACATACTTGTAAAGCGCGTCACTAACCTATAGGTTAGTCAAGTATGTGCTTTGTAAGTTGAAGCACATACTCTCTATTCTCTGCTTTAACAAAAAGATTGTTTAATATATCAACGATTCGCTGCTTTAAATAAAATTCCTTCGTTCATACATGTATTATTGTCACATACATATTAGTCGTTCATGTCTTGTAGTACTCAAAATAACTGCTATATTTGTCAAATTTTTTTGTTAATAACTTTTTAACAAACAACGAGCGACGGCTAAAAACTTTTGAAGGTTACTCAGGGTCATGACCTTGACAAAATATGTCAAGGTCAAGGTCATCGGAGGGTGGTCTGTATTACTGCATAATTACCAAAAGTTTGGGCAGCTCCATTATCTCATCAAGCTTGACGATGGGTATATTTTTAAGAGATATTGATCAGTTTAGGATATAAGACGCGTTTGAGAGCGCTTAACGTTTAATATAATATAGTGTGCGCTTTACGCTCAGGTTATATTAAGTATGCTATTCGCTCGCTATCCTTATCGCTTAACGCTAAGAAATGGATAATATTGGGTTAAATCATTTTATTTTGTTTTCGTTACAAAATTAAGTTAATCAATATTCTTTTAAACATTAAATTAGAAACAAAATTTTTGTTGACTTTCAAAATCAAGTATATTGAAGTTTTTTAACACATAATTAGAAACGGTATCTTCTCTCTCTATCCTGCCTATGTCGTCTTTCGAATCTCTCTTTATCCTGCCTTTGTCGTCTCTCGAATCTCTCTCTCTTTTCTCTCTCTTGTCTTCCTCCACGTGGCTTGGTTTGGGTGGCTATCGTTTTAAAATTCTCCTTCCCAATTTTCTACGCAGTCTGCGTTGAGGCGTCCCTGAAGTTTTTCCAGGCAACTCCTGCCTGTGTTCCTTCAGACACGATTCGGAAAGGCGAGAGCAACACGGGAGATTCCAGAGGCAGGATTACCCAATTGTACGTTGGAGTTGATCCTGAGGAGCAAATGGGTGAAGTTTCCAGGCTAACTGGACTCTCTCGTGCGTTCTTAGGCGTTGAGGTTCCTAAAATAAAATGGGAATTCTTTTTAAGAAAGGAGCGACTAGCGCCAAGAATTGGTGAGGAGAGATTCTGTTCTTTTGTGTCAAAAAGCGACTGCGCGCTAGTTGAAAGGCGTCTAGCGCCAGTGAGCGTCTGAGCGCTAGTTGTTAGCCGGCTAGCGCCAGTGAGCGTCTGAGCGCTAGTTGATAGGCGGCTAGCGCCAGTGAGCGTCTGAGCGCTAATTGATAGGCGGCTAGCGCCTTCTTGCGACTGTGTGCTGAAAAATATTTACCTGTAGGAGGCGTTCCTGCGCCAGTTGTTTCAGGGCTCGTATTGAGACAGGGGAGAGAGCGTCCAACGCTGGGTTCCTGTCGAACAACTCCGGGAGTCAGGAGCACCACTCCAGTTGAGCGTTCAACGCACTGCTCTACACTCGCAGCAGGCTGAGTCTTGGGGCGCTTGGCGCCAATCAGCTTAGCGCTGGCCGCTGGGATGGTCGCCGGTCGGATTTTCGGGCGCTTGGCACAGGAAGATGGCTTGGCGCAGACTGCTGGTGGTTCTATCAGCACCACATTCCTTTGACTAGCGTACCTCTGGAGCGGAAGCGGGCGAGTCCTGCAGCGTAGCGTCGCTTGCGCTATGACCTCCTCCTCGGCAAGCCGAGAAGGGCGTTGTGATTGCCCTGTGCTCTTTGTCTTGAGGTCGGTGGGAGATTCCGTCGTGGTTGACTGCTGCCAAATTACTCATCTTTTGCGGAGATCGGCCAGTTTTTTATACTGCAAAAATGCGGTAACAACTCCTGGTTGCTAGGCGACTTTTTATCTCTTGAAACTCACCCTTGATCATCGTGTTGAAATTCGCGGTGGTTAATATCTTGAATGCTTCCGCGCTTCAACAACTTGAAACTGTCTCGCGCGTATCGTAAATATTAACCTGAGTTTCGCGCGTGCTGACGGGGAGGACGAATTCCCGGTGACCACGTTTTCGCGTCATGCCGTCAGGAAGGACGTAATCCCGATGGCTTCATTCTCGCGTGTTAATGGAGAGAACGGCGCGAATATTTCCTGGTGGCCTGCGGAGCCGCCTTATAACCGCCGACGGAGAGAACGACAAGGTTGTTTCCTGGTGGCTTGCGGAGCCGCCACAATCAGCTACGTAGTACTGAAGTTAAGAAAAAGGCAGTCAGATTTTCACCTAATACCAAAGGAGGAGAAGAAGAAGTAAATCCAGAAAGAAGCTTGTCTAACGATTTGGGTCACTACATGGAATTTCCGGGGACTGCTCTAGAGAACACACCACGGGAAGACACTCCTGGAAATGCACCTGAAAACCGAACAAGAATACCGGATCCTCCACCAAATAATATTAGGCGGTCACAACGTCCGCATTGATTGCCTTCACATTTACGCGATTACGTTTTGAGTTAAATAATTTTGTTCAATTAATTGCTTTTTATTTTCTTTTACTATGTTTCCCTTTAGCGTGGGAGAATTATTGTGATTATTAGTTCATATAAGCCGCGCAAATTCTATACTCGATTCCCTTAGTAGATAGATGGCGCTATGCCAGACTTTAGAGCGGCACTCCTGCCGTTTTTCCCTTGTTAGCCAGATCTGACATGGCTACCGATCTGTATCGAAGTCGAGAATAAAGACGATATTAGAACTACAGTTATCTTGCATCCTTGGTTCCGTTACAACAGTTTTATACCCCTGGAAACGCTGTTCTTGGTGGCGGGGGTAGCGCTGACGGGAAGGTGCGCGCGGCGGGGATGATTGGTCGGAGCGGTGGGAGCTACGGGCACCCCATCTTATAGTTGTTATTGCGATAAATATTACCACAGCCCCAGTGGTCGAATTGGCACGACACCCGCACGGTAAAGGTTCCAGGTTCAACTCTGGCTGGGGTAATATTTTTTCGAAATAAAAATTTGAACTATTTAATTTAGAAATTACATCAACTGACCAAAACCCATGGTCGAAATTAATAATGTCTCAACGGTGGATCCGAAAAAGTGCTGTGTGAATCTGACAAACCAAGTTGGCTCACAATTTTTCAATGTTCATATCGGAAAGACGTTATATATTGCCAGTCACGGTCGATTTAAATTACTTTAATTATATAAAAATTGTTGTTACATGTAGATGCATACAATATATAATTAAAAAGTATATTTTTTATCATGTTTCTAAACTTATTGATATTGTACTTTTAGCAAGTATATTTCTTTAGCAAGCATAATTTTATTGAAGGTGTGGCTATATAAATTTTGTAATTTTTCTTTACACACACTCACTGTACATTGATCATTCAATGCTTTGTATTAAATTTTCGGATTAACAAGTGTAATAGCATATACTAATAAACATTACATTGCATATGCAAGAAGAATCCACAGTACATGGAGTTTATACATATGTTAGGCTCAAAGATCAAAAACGCTCACTGATCGAAAAAACCGACCACAACACTTTCTGACTTCTCAGATTTTGTTACAACGCGAAATTCGTGTCGTGGCACTTTCAAAAACGCTTATAACACGTTTTGGCATATTCAAAAAAAGCGAAATTCGTGTTGAGGTTCTTTTAATAATTGATCAAAATGCGTGTGAAAATGCTACAACGCGTTATTAATGCAGCCATGACGCAATATAAGACAAGTTGCAACTTGTCATCAACGCATGCGTCACACAAATAGACCGAGCGCCTTGTGTGCGTAAGTAGAGGCGAGAAACGCCGTCAGGCCGAGACCTAAATCTGGCTTCTCTTTGTTGGTTTGCGTGCTAATCATGTCTGCTAAAAAGATTTTTTATGTTAAATCGAGTGAGTTGAAGAAGACAAGTACTGATCGGAGTGCTTTTATCAATACGAGCGGTACAAAATGTTACTTCAAGAAGTTAAAGAAGCTCAGTTACTTTTATAAAATAAGCAATCGCTATCGTCAAAGCAATATTGTTGTATGAAACGATATGACATCTTAAAAAATTGGTGATACTCAAAAATTGATTGAAAGTGGTTCTGAATGCACGGACGTTCTAAAATCCACTATTTCTGTAAGGCGGATAAGCCATTTGATGTATTGGAGACATCTTAACGTGCGACATAAACGAAGAAGAGGTAGATACATTTATGAAAAACTAGATTCGATACAAACTTACGTTACATTACAAATTCTAAAATCTTTTTGGCACAATATTGATGTCGCGAAGTATATTTAGACATGTTAGGTATGATATTCAGTCAATAAAATTTTTAGTTTCACAGTCAGTAAATAATTAATAATTTGTATTTGTCTAATCTGCTTCTACATTATTCTTATAATATTTACGTTTTAGTTATGAAAGCTAAACTAAAAAAGAAGTATTGCAATGTTACTCGTCAAATGATAAACCTTTTCCTGTCTCTGTGTAAACAATGTCAATTAAAGAGAAAGATACCAAAATATGGATTCCCAGCAAACACCAAATTACATGTAACTTACATGTTAGTTGTAATTTCCTACTCAACAATGTAAATGTTATATAACACACGTGTTTTATTGCATTTACATTGTTGAGTAGGAAATTACAACTAACATGTGAGTTACATGTAACTTGGTGTTAGCTGAGTTAGTTGTACAACCTATTCTATCTGACCACAAGAACTCTCGGTGTCAAGTGGACTTGAATGACATGCAGTCAGAGCCAGATAAAGATTACCGAATTCATTATGAATTATCAAGATCATTTAACAAAATTCTTACAATTCTTCGTCTTCTTAAGACGAAAACTGCCGAGGAAGTAGCCTACCAACTCATGGACATATTCCGTTCATTCGGTGCTCCATGTATACTTTAAAGCAACAATGGTTGTGAATTCGCAAATATAATAATTAAAAGTTTGGCCGATATGTGGCCTGGAATGAAGCTTGTTCATGGCAATCCGCGACATTCACAGAGTCAGGGTTCAGTTGAAAGGTCGAACCAAGATGTTCGTGACATGCTGGTAGCGTGGGTGGCTGAAAATAATACTGAAAAATGATCTGAAGGACTTATTATTAAGGACGATTTATTCAAAGTAAGAAGAATTGAGCTCTCCATTCGCTAATTAAAACAAGTCCTTATGAGGCTATGTTCGGATCAGCGCAAAAGATCTGACTTGCGGATTCTTCTCTTTCCAGTAACGTGTACTCTTCTATAGAAACTGAAGAAGAATTGGAACAACTTCTTTCCTCGGTAAAGAACAATGTGATGAAGTTAAGACTGATGAAGAAGAAGTCAACAAAAGACCTAGTGAAGATAAAAATGGACCTCAACTGGAGAGGTTACACAAGAAAAAAAGATGACAACTTTATTGTGTGATTTGTGAAAACAAAACCTCAGAAGCCTACAAGTGCTTAGGATGTCATCAATATGTTCACGTTACTTGCGGAAAAATTGATGAGAATAATAAGGGCTTCGGACAGAAAGTCACTTGCAAGCTTTGTATAAGGAAGAACAGTATCAGCGTTAAGAGAGAATGTGCTAAATCTGGTTGATATATATGTGTAGAGGTGTGCGCGTTGTAAAGCATGCGCGCGTTTAAGGCCGCAAGCGGGATATATCGCGGTAACGACTAAGTGCTGAATTTCGGCTAGTCATGCCCCCTTCTCCCGAGACGCCTACGACGGGGAGTATACCGAAACGCGGTAGACGGTCCTTCCCCGAAGCGGATTCGTTATCCGAGTGTGTACCAAGAAGGACAGGTGAAATATACATATAGTTCGCAGAGATACGTTTACACGTTCCTTTCTCTCACCTTTGGCCTCTCCCATTCCAAGCAAGAATACAACACTGATCAAGAACAACAAGCACAAAAAATTATTTCATTTTTTAATTCAAAACTTTCTGAAGTTGCTATTGGAACTAGTGTTGCGGTCAAAGTGCCTGATGTTGACAGAGGACGCTCCCAGAAATGTCTTAGATGTTGTTGCCGGAATTAATTTATCAGGGCTTTATCAATTAGGTATCAAAGAAGGGCTCCTTGAGCGACTTTGCTCGCAATGAATTTATAGTTGCTGAGAGCAACTTTATTGAACTGCAAGACGTGCCCTCGACCTTACTAACTCTTTGTTCGGGTTTTACGTTGTCATCTGGAAGCAAGCAAGGTTCTATAAAATGCCACTGTAAAAGATACAGCATTGATAAAGAATGCAAATGTCTTTCCAAAAATATAAAGTGCAATTCCAAATGTCACAATAATAGTTCCTTTAAAAATAAATAATTTATTAATAATTCCTACAAAGGGACCAATATTCTAAACAATGTTTATTATTAGAAAAATACTGATTAATAAAAGTTTTTATTGCAAAATTTTATTTGATTAAAAGAGCCATAGTATTAATAAAGGTAACTGTTTAGTTACCTTTATTAATACTATGGCTCTTTTAATCAAATAAAATTTTGTTTCATAATTTGTTTTATAATTCTTAGTCAAGAAGACAATTTGTTAACAATAGTTTTTGTTGGGTATCGTTATCGACGCCGTTCGGTGCCGCCGCCGCGCCACACTGAGGGCGCGCGAGTCAGCCTGTTGCCAAGCAGTCTCGGCGTGAGCACGGTCACGTACGCACGATCCTGTATCGAGTACCGAATAAAGTTCTTTGTTTAAAACTACGCATCGTCATATCCGCGCGTAACCCATTGCATCCCCGGTCATTTCGCGATTTCTCTCCTGTCAATACGAACCCCAACAACTGGCGCTGCGGCAGCGACTTTGTGTTCTCGCGAATCAAAGTGAAACTGTGAGAGATCGCGTACCGCGAAATGGCCGACGCGACAAAGTAGATTGAAGTCCTCACAGCGGCCGTCACCAGCCTTATGCAGCTTCAACTCAGCCAACAGAGAGGCGATCAAGAGGCCTCATCTCAATCTCGCATTCAGAATCATTCAATCATTTGAGTGCTCGTGTAGAGGAATACCACTACGGCTCGGGCGATGAAGCAAAGACTTTTGCGAAATGGCTGCTGCGTCACGAGTACACCGTGGTCACAGAAGCAGCGTGCTTGCCGCCGCAGATGCAAACTCGTCTCGTATTGGACAAGCTCGGGCAGACGAAATTCGACAGACTCGTGGATCATGTCGCACATACAGATCCGTCAAGTATGTCCTCATGAGCTCTCATAACGACGCTCAACAAACTCTTTCGCGACAAGATTCCTATCACCTGTCGTATTGAAATTCTTAATTATCGTTACGACAAATCTACGCCAATCATGGAACATCTAGACAGCATCAATCGCCACGCCGCTGACTTCAACCGTTCCAATCTGACCGACGATAATCTTCACATACTTTTGCTATTGCAATCGTTCTTTTTCTCTAGTGATAACGACAAATTGAAGAGAATCGCGCTTTGCGTCATCGAGAAGAATCAAGCCGCGTCGCTCAAGGATGTCGTCGCTGAGCTCGAAGCTCATCTAACGTCACGACAGTACTAAAAACTCGAGAATCCGACAAAACATTCTTGAGTGACAGTGTTAAACGTCGCAGCCTAATCGTAAAGGTAAAGTGGCGTCAAAACGGAAGTCTGCACCGGAAGTCGACACGCCCAAGGACCAGCCATCTTCCGCGAACTGTAAGTGCAACGGCTGTGGCGGTGCTCATGCGCGAGCAAAGTGTCCATTCCGCGAAGCAGTGTGTCATAAGTGTTCGGGTAAGGGCCATATCGCGAAGGTATGTCGCTCAAGCGGTTCATCTCAGGAACAACCCGAATCTCCCGCGAAAGTAAAAAGTGTCGTAACGCAATCGCTTTCCGCAGCCGGTAAACGTAGACGAAATTACGTAACAATGTCTCTCCTCGGTAAAACAGTGACACTAAAATTCGATACCGGTTCTGATGTCACAGTCATCGGTAAGAAAGACTGGATTCGTATTGGCTCGCCAAAACTCGTAGCTAGTCAAACCGTCAAACACGCCGGCGGGAGTGAACTTGACATTATCGGTAGATTATATTGTGCGATCCAGGCACTCGGCCGCGAAGGTAAATTATATATTGGCGTTGCGTTGCGCAACGGAGTTAACCTACTTAACGTCATAGATAGTCTTAAATTGTGGTCGGTACCGCTATCCGAGCTGCGTCCGAGCAGTCCCGCGTCAGACTTACAGTGCGCATCTTCGCAGTCATTTCCCTTACCAAGAATAGACGATATCTTCGACCAACTTGCAGGTAACACCTGGTTTTCCACTCATGATCTAAAAAGCGAATATTGGCAGTTAAAAATCTGTCCCGAGGATAGAGAGAAAACTGCATTTTCGGTCGGGAACGGTCTCTGGCAGTTCACTGTCATGCTTTTCAAACTCTGTAACGCTCCCGCAACTTTTGAGCGATTGATGAAAAAGGTTTTGCCTAAATTATTGTCAAAAATTTTCTTAGTATACTTAGATGACGTAATCATTTTCGGAAAAAGTTTTGAAGAAATGATAGAGAACTTAAGGACAGTTCTCAACGGTTATTAGAAGCAAATTTAAAGATAAACCCCAAAAATGTGTTTTTTTTAAATAAAGAGTCAAATATTTGGGACACTTAGTTTCCGCAGAAAGCATAGCTACTGATCCCGAGAAAATTTCCGCTGTCAGAGACTGGCCAATTCCGCATACCAGGAAGCTATTGCGGAGCTTCCTGGGTTTTTGCTCATATTACCGCAAATTTGTAAGAGGATTTTCTTCCCTCGCGAAACCTCTTTATGCCTTAACAGAAAATCGAACAGTTTTTTTTTGGACGAGAGTTGTCACAATGCTTTTGAAACACTAAAATTGAAATTGTCTTCCCCCCCGGTTCCCTATTTTCCGAAGGTGAAGGAGAATTCGTTTCTGATACCGACGCGTCTAATAGTGGAATCGGCGCGGGCTTGTCGCAAAGACAAGAGAGGGAGGAGAAAGTAATTGCATATTTCAGTCAAGTATTGAGCAAAGCTGAAAGAAACTACTGCGTGACGCGACGAAAACTTTTAGCGATTGTCAATTCAATTAAATTCTTCTGCCATTATTTTCCCGGGCGGAAATTTTTGATTCGTACAGATCACGTCTCTTTGAAGTGGCTTATGTCCTTTAAAGATTTGGAAGGACAACTGGCACGGTGGCTGGAGAGGTTCCAGCAGTATCAGTTTGAAGTTATCCATCAAAAGCGACAGACGCACAAAAATGCTGACGGCCTGTCTAGACGACAGTGTGAAGCGTACGATTGCGGGTATTGTGCGAAAGTAGAACAGAAATATGCGGAGGGGCATGAAGAGACTATCTCCCGGATTGTTCTAGAGGGGGAAAATTTGCTGGACTGGCGAAGGGAACAAGAGGAAGATCCGGATGTTTCAATTATCCGCTGTGGAAAAGAAGCCGGTAGACGTCCGTTTCGTTCGGATATCTTTGCCAGGGGCGTCCCTGCCCGGATTTATTGGGCGTATTGGGATGCGCTGGAACTCAGGGACAGAATTCTCTACAAGAGGTGGGATTCTCCTGATTTGAAGTCGTCTTTATCAGCTTGTTGTTCCACGCAAGCGAGTAAAGGAAGTATTAGAGATGGCTCATGATTATTCTTCCAGGGGACATTTCGGGGTTAATAAAACCCTGAAAAAGATTCGTGGCCGATTTTATTGGGCCACGTGCAAACAGGATGTAGAAGATTGGTGCAGGACTTGTAGGGTTTGTGTTTCTAGGAAGGGACCCTCAGGGAAGGGGAAATCCCAGCTTCAAGTTTATAATGTTGGGGCTCCGTTTGAAAGAGTCCAAATGGACATCTTTGGCCCCCTCCCGACGTGTTCTTCTGGAAATAGGTATCTGCTCGTGATCTCGACTGCTTTACCAAATAGGTGGAAGCTTTCCCATTAAGGAGCATTAGAGCGAGAGTGGTAGCGGAGGTTTTCTTTAGTCAATTCATCTCCAGGTACGGAGTTCTTATTGATGTGCACACAGATCAAGGAAGAAATTTTGAATCAAAGTTGTTTTCCAAATTGATGGAATTACTCGGGATTAGAAAAACCAGGACTACCGCTCTGCATCCTCAGTCAAATGGGCAGGTCGAACGCCAACACCAAACGATAACGAATTTTTGGCGAAATACATTTCTGAGAATTAGAAATGAGTGCCAATGTTTCTTCTGGCTTACAGATCTTCGAAGCATGAGACTACTTGCGTTTCTCCAGCTGAGATGTGCTTCGCTCGGAGACTTCGTTTGCCTCTAGATTTGTTTCAGGAGAGCCCTTGGGAGGCCCGAGCTGGGATCGGAGTCGCAGTTGGCAGGAAGTTTTGTTGGGAATCTAAAAGAGAAGTTAGAGGAAATGCATTCTTGTGTGAGAGGAAGGTTAAACCTCAAGTCCGCTCGGGTTAAGACCTGGTATGACCAAAACAAACACTCTTTTTCAGGAAGGGCAGAAAGTTTGGTTATACAATCCCCAAAGGAAAAGAGGGAAAGCTACAAAGTTGCAGAGTTCTTGGGAGGGCCCATATTTTGCGGAAAGAAAGCTCAGCGATGTGGTTTATGGCATTCGTAGGTTACCTAGACATAGGAGTAAAGTGGTTTATGCGGATAGGTTAGCTCCGTTCAGGGAAAGGAAGTTTAGAGACAATTTGGTAAGGTCAGAGCCCGGGGGTTTGTGTGAGAGAGAGAGAGGGATTGAAATTTATCTTAATCTTTTCTTGTTTTGGTTACTGTGTTTTGGAAACATTTCTTTCACAGAAAGCTCTTTGGTACTCGCGGATTTCCTGGGAAAGCTCAGAAAAAACTTCAAGGTACTCGACAACAGCCGAGACCTCTTTGCTGGGGACCCTAAAAAATCTTTTTTTTTTTTAAGAAGACCGCCTGCCCACGGTTTTTGACCTGTGGTTTGCCCGTGGGCCACAGGGCAAATGCCGGGCGGGGACTCGGGAGTCTCGCGAGACGCAGGGTCCACGGGAAGATTCCCCCTCTTGTCCGAAGACTACAAGAAGAACGGCGACAGAAGCTGAAAGAGGCAGATGACGTGTGAAAAGTTAGGAGGTCACCCTGTGGCCGACCCTGGAAGAAGAGCAGCTCAGCTCAGGGTAGGGCAGGAGATCCTCCGGTCTAGCTCAGGGTAGGGCAAAAAATTCCTGACGGAGGGTGTCGAATGGGAGCCTGCTTAACAGATTCTATGCAGCGGGCTGAAACCAAGAATCGGAGCCCGGTAACTTTTTGCAGCAGCAGCTCAGGGTAGGGCGAGTAACCGTTCTGATGCCCGTCTAGCGAAGGAGATGCCGTAGCCTCAAAACTGCCCTCCTGGATTGTCGGGACGACAATCTTGAAGAGGGGGGGCAGTGTTGCGCCCGTGCCGTCACGCCGGTGTGAACCGCTCGCCGCGTTGAAGATGGAGTCGGGAAGCAATCGCGAGTCGTTTCTTGACAACCGCGTTATTGATCTTTATCGCTTGTCAGATTCTGTTTTTGAGCTTTTGTCCCGTTTGGACGTGATAGCCCGTGTTCTCTAATTGTACGAACTTTCAATAAACGAGTTCCTTTTCGTGCACGGAGTTCCTTCATTTGCGCGAGTGCCGGTGAACGCGTTGAGTGTGCGTGTGCGGAGAAGCTGCGGGCGCGCGGACGAGCGTAATATTATTATAAAAATAAGGCATTTTAATTATCACTTTAGTTAATTATGACTTTCGTTGCTTATCACAGAAGTTAATTTTCACTTTCAGATGTTACATCTGAATCAAAATCTGATTTTAAAATACTTCCGCGGTCGCTATTATCAGTAATTAAATATATATTAGAATTCAATTTAACCTTTTTATTGGACTTATTCTTTCGTAAAAAAGAAAACTCAGGATCTGGTGATAGAAGAAGCATTTTCATCAGATTTTTATTTGTGTCAACACGGGAAGTTTTTCTTGTGCGACGTTTTCTAAAATGTCTAATATCTTTATGTCTGGCTTCCATTGCTTCCTCCGATAACTTGCTTATTGGCATTATAAAAGGTGAAATTATATCGGGACCATGTATCAATAATTTATGCAATGAAATAGGCATGTAGTACCATGAGTAATTTGCTAAATAAATATCCTTTGTTTCTCTCACCAAATTGGTAAATTTAGTGACATCAATTTGCCTACCACTAGAAATAAACTAAAGGATAATGTCTCACTTTTTGATTAAAGAAACATTAAGACCCGTAATAGTAGCACTTAATTCAGGTTTCTCGAAGAATCTTTTTGTAGTGTTACCATCATTGGTAGATATGAATCCTGGCTTTGGTTTATGAACAATTAAGCCCATTTCCATTTTAGTGTTAGCAAGATTTTTTTTGCTTTATCTCTTCGTACTTTCCAAGTTTTTAAGGGCAGCCTATATGCAATGCGCAACAAACATTCAAAAGATCTTATCCAAGATTGTAGAGTTGATAAACCATATCTGTAAACTAATTCATTTGGTAATCGTTTTCTATTTCTCTTTTATTCATTTCTTTAGGGGTAACTCCGCAAATATAGCATGTTTGAGTTGAATTAGTTCCACTAATAATGTTACAAATGCTGCCGTCAATTATTGTAAACAGCATGCTATGTGACACTTGCAAGGAATCACTGCCGAATTGAATGGTACTATGCTTCAAGTTCTTAATTAATTCCTCAATTCTCATTTGCTCATTTTTAATTAATGAAGATAATTCTTTCATAAATATAAATTTTATCGGACAACAATACAGTGTGGACGATGGTGTTGGAAATTCCCAAATAATACTTTATAAAACTGTATCTACCAAACGGATAGGAACAAATGCAATTAAAAACATAAATTCATCTGTATTACTTAAATTAAAAAACTTTTGTTTGTAGGTACTATGACCCAAACTGCCATCAAATCCCCACTTACAAATTAAAGTTAAACTTGAAAATTGAGAGATTTTATCTCTAACAAGGCCGATTAATGACTCTACAGTTTTATCAAGTATTTCCTGTAGATTTATTTCTGCATGGATATCGAAAACACCTTGAATTTGAGGCAAACGCTGACTTTCTGTTTTTTTTTAAAGCATAATAGCTGCAAATGAGAAGCATATCAAGATTTAGACTGTTCATATATAGTAAACCGTAATATATTGTTGCACTCGTTGCGCGTCCGCCGCACTCACTCTCTCACTCGAGCACTCACACTTGCGAGCGCGCCGCGCACTCCCGTTTCCGGGAATAAAGACTCTCTGTTTAACAACGAACTCGTTTATTGATAATGCTCGAATACAGGCGAGACACGTCTGTGCAGTTCGAGGGTCCAGAGCAGAATCTGAAGAGCTACTGTTGATCAACAACGTCGTCAAGGATTGTTGTCAAGTGGCACGTCATCAAGCGCTTTGCGACTGCCTTCCGGGCATCTACCGGCCGACTCAGCACGGGCGTAACACTATTATATTTTCTAAAAGTAAGACCTAAATCTAAATATATATAACGCTAAAGCGCGCAATAGTGACAGAGATTTTTTATTTTCGCATGATCCCCTTTTACTTTGTCGAAGAGCTAATTTAACAGCGAACGTTAACTCATCACATGTTTTTGTTGTAATTAAGTCTGCCACCATCCGTTTTTTTGTTATTAAAGTTGCTTCTTCGAAAGGTTTCTGTGGTCTTCCACGTTGTTTTCCACTAGGCCTAGCTTGATTATTTTGCAGATATTTAAAAACGTTTGCATCTAATTTCACGTCTTTATCAAGCCAAACTTTGTGCTTTCCTAAAAATTTGTTATAGGACCTATTGCATCCTTCCCATTTCCTTTGAATTTCAAGGCAGAGCAATCTTGCAGATTTTGAAATGCTTTTTGAAATATTTTCTGAAGAATCGTGTAAATTAAGGACGTTTAGAATATGTTCATTTACAGCTGACAACTTCTGTTCTTTAGGTAAATATTTCCAAGTCCCGAGAATGGCAAAATTTGATATTTTCTGGCCGGAGCTTTAAAAATGTCAATATCTCGAGAAAGAGCAGCCAGAAGCAGCACAATAATATCTCAAATAAAAAAGCATAAAACATACAATTTTTTATAAAAAGAACAAGAAATCAATATTTATCAATTTTTTTATATTCTTATTCAAAGTTTGCAAAAAAAGAATCATCAAGGTCTTAAAATAAAATGAACATACCCATTGTTACAAATTGTTATAAATATTGCTTTTTTATATGAAAGATACAATTTCAGGGTATTTTCGACATACATATATATATATATATATATATAGATATATATATATATATATATATATATATAGGGGAGGCCGGAGCTATCTGTCTGCGGGGGCTAGGTGGTGCAGAACTGATATTTCACGTGAAAAGAAAGAGAAAAAGAATGCTTTGAAGCATTTGTAACGTCAAATGGACCGCAGCCTTTGTGTAATAAATGTATCATTTATTTTGGATAAAAGATGCAAGTTTAATTTTTTATTTTCTGCTACCCATAAAAAAGGAAAGATAGGTGTTAAGTCTTAAGAAATTTATCTCGTGTATCATGTATTGTTTTTATTACATGTATTGTTGCTCCTGGATGTGGGTGGCTGTTCAATGTACCATTAAAAAAAAAAATGGTTTTTGACTGAGATTCGAACTTGTATAATTCAAATCTTCTGTTTTAGCTTCTCACTTTGCTAAATCATCTAAATAGCTCTGAAGCCTATTAATTGGAGTAAGAAAATTTTCTACTCTGGAATTAATTAGACAACTTTTTACACCAGTTGATAAGCTTCAGAACTATTAAGATGGTTTAGTAAAGTGAGAAACTGAAACACACAGAAGATATAAATTATACAAGTTCGAATTTCATCAAGAATCATTCCTCTTTTTGGGTTAAATTGGAAACAACCCACGGTTACAGACTGCCTACATTTGATTAAGCTTAGGACTGATTTTCAGTTAAGGAAACCGAAAAATAAAAAGAGAGTAAACTAGAATTACAGTTATTTGTAACTCAAATCTCTGCTAAATGTACCCGACATCTTCACTTAAACATTCTTAAAATGAGGTTAGCCGTAATTCAAATTTCTACTTACATTACCTGATTCTTTAGTTGGGTATTTCAGATAGTAGGTAAGTTTCAACTCTTTCTTATAAGACTAGTCGTTGTCTAACTGAGATGTGCAATTACTGCAACAGCAATGTTCGATGATAAAACTGTGTTTGGAGGACTCGAAATGTTTTTTCATAATCAACACTCGCCTCCGACTCGTACTGCAAAATCACACTCGCTTAAGTCAATTTTTAGGTTATTTAACTAATACTATTCCTCTGACGTCATCACTTTGATGACGTATTTCTAGTCCAAATACGAGGGTAAGTAAAATTAGGGTTACGAGCAATCCAAATAATTAGATTACTAATTGTAGGCCCCAAAGTGAGTTGCTTAACCGTCTTTTTTTCCCAGAGTACGGCGTGGCACCTATTTTTAATAATTAAAAATGTATAAAATAGTATTTTGTGTGGCAAGTGTGGAAAACAATGAATTATGTCGCGCGTGAAGTTGCCGCATGAGCCGAAGGCTTATGGTGCATTCCACGAAGTAAGAGAGAAAGAGGTCGAACTCCGTGAAACAAAAGTGGTCCCGATTCGTGGCGCCTAATTGAGAGGGAGTCCGCTGAAAGGAATGGATTTTTATCGATGGGCGCCATTTTTAACCTATAGTGCATGAAACATATACTGTAGGATTTTCAGCACTCGTGAACGCACCCCAACCTTACCCGGCCAGCCCGGTCTCTTACTCCGTGCTGTATGTACATACACGTTGCGTCATTGGTCGCTGTACTTCGATTTGCAATTATAAAGCCAAATAAACTGAGAAAGCATTTTAAAAAAATCACAGATGCGACTTTTTTTGCTCAATTCATTGATGCCTCTTGCAGCAATTGCATTGTCACGCCAACATTGGAACATTTTTTCTGTGCGAGCTGTAAACAGACTTTTCTTTGTAAAAGTCTCTTTTTTTCCTCCCTTCGTGGTGCATCCATTTATCCAACACGCCATTTCACAATATCTTCTTCTTCTTTCCTTACTCGAAATGATTAGTCCAAACTCAACGCTGAGCATCAGCAAATTTCACAAAATATTAGCAAAATAATGAAGGGCAGGACAGAACACGTCCGAATACGTTCACGGTCACCAACAGTCACCAACGGACTCTATTTCACGCACGAAGCACGCGATTTCACGATGCAAATGCACGTAAACAAACTGAACACGAAGTAAGAGACCGGGCTGGCCGGGTAAGGTTGGGGTGCATTCACGAGTGCTGAAAATCCTACAGTATATGTTGCATGCACTATAGGTTAAAAATGGCGCCCATCGATAAGAATCCATTCCTTTCAGCAAACTCCCTCTCAATTAGGTGCTACGAATCGGGACCACTTCTTCTACTCGCGCGCTATAAAGTTCGACCTCTTTCTCTCTTACTTCGTGGTGCATTCGCACGAATACGAGTGTGAATGCACCACAAACTGAGGCGAATGCGGCAACCTCACGCGCGACGTAATTTGTTGTATTTCGCACATGCCACATATAATATTTCTTGTAATGCCTGTCGCGGAAGTTCGATTTGAGATTAAAAAATTAATTGAAATTAAATTTAAATAAGGTGTTTTCGCACTTTTTGGCAATTTATCAAAATATGTCATTAAGACATTTTCCGAAAATGAGGTTGTATTTTTAGATGCTCTCCATTCTATAAATTTTTCATAAATATTCATATATTTATTTCTCGATTCCTTCGGTAGTGAATTCTCTGTGGCAGATCCAGCTGCTTCTACGAGTTCCACCGGCGTGAACGGTCTTGGACACACACGTTTTCTTTATCCATTTTATCTTTCTTGAATGATGACAGTTGTAACGAATTGACGGTTTGTCTTGCGCAAATTTCATTACGTTCAAGTTTGTTATGTCAATCGAAAATCGAAAAAGAAAAATTATTAATCGTGAAAAAAAGGAGGTTTTTTACCGCACTAGTGCGGTAAAGTAAATTATAAAGGTGCTTTTCTCGCACTAGTGCTGTAAAGTAAGGCATACATTGAATCGTTGAGAAATAAGCCACTTTCCGCACGCTAAACAGCAACTAATCGCCACAGGCGTTGCAAAAAATATAATCCATCATTTCTGTATTAAATACAAAATATGTGTGCACTTTTAGAATAAAATAAAGAAAATAACATTATTTTAAAGATTTTTTAAAGTGTACTTATTGGTGAAAAAATAATTAAACATTTCAATTGCTCATAACAAATAAAATTTGCATTTATTTCTTGTGAGTTATATGTGAGCTATGTTTTTAAAACAAATTGTAGCCTTAGATTTAAAATGCATTTTGGAAGATTTCTCGGTAATTATGCAGTAATACGGACCACCCTCCAATGACCTTGACCTTGACATATGTTGTCAAGGTCACCCTTCTGAGTGACCTTCAGAAGTTTTTAGTCGGCGGTCGTTATTCGTTAAAAAGTTATTAACAAAAAAAGTTTGACAAATATAGCAGTTATTTTGAGTATTGAAAGGCATAAACGACCTTGACCTTGACATATGTTGTCAAGATCACCCTCTTGAGTAACCTTCAGAACGTTTTAGCTGGCGGTCATTGTTTATTAAAAAATTATAAACAAAAAAAGTTTAGTGGGAAAAATTATTTAAAGCAGTGAATTGTTGGTATATTAAAAGAAAAGTTATTTAAAGCAGAGAATAGTTGGTATATTGAAAGGTATATACACAATTTTATGTATTAGAAAGCGTGAATACAAATATTCTCTACTTTAATCATGGCAAAAGCATGTTAAAGCTTTGTTAAAGCAAATAATAATTGGTTATTGACAAAACCTATAGGTTAGTGACGCGCTTTACAAGTATGTGCTTTCTAAGTTGAAGCACATACAAAGCACATACTCGTAAAGCGCGCCACTAACGTACAGGTTAGTGACGCGCTTTACAAGTATGTGCTTTCTAAGTTGAAGCGACCTATATAGGTTAGATGACGCGCTTTAAAAGTATTTAACTGTTTAAAGCGCGTCACTAACCAATAATAAAGTATTCTTTGCTTTAACAAAAACTTCAATGTATCAACAATTTATTGCTTTAAATGTTGTGTTTTGGTAACTTTTTTTGTTAATAACTTTTTAACGAATAACGACCGCCGGCTAAAAACTTCTGAAGGTCACTCAGGAGGGTGACCTTGACAACATATGTCAAGGTCAAGGTCATTGGAGGGTGGTCCGTATTACTGCATAATTACCAATTTCTCTACGACAAATATAACCACAGATATTAATTTTAAAATTTTACGACTTCTTTATTTCTTATAAAAATTGTATTGCTTGTGTAACACTTGCAAAAAAAATATTTTGAACGACCTAAAAAATATGTATCTTTTTATTTCATATATATTTTACGTAAAAAATTTTGTGATTGATTTAAAAAATATGAGTTAATTTCTAGTCCGATTTGACGTGGAATTGCTCATGTACATTATGTATATGGACATACGTATATGTACAATGGGGAGCAGAAATGAGTTCCGAGCTCGGTGCAGAGCGGTGTAGATGAGCGCGCTATCTCTAGGTGGGTTACCGACCTACTTACAGCCACGGTCGATAAAAGGTTCAAATGCAGAACCGCGAACGCGTAAAAATGGTCAGTCGCGCGTATTGCTCGCGCGTGCATTTGATGAAAAGAAACATTTTTAATAAAATTTTATACACACAATTATTATTTATTACATAAAATATAACAATCACAGGTGATTATGTTGTAATTATAATCACAGTCAGTCACGCTGTATTGCTCGCGCGTGCATTTGATTAAAAAAAACATTTTTAATACAATTAATATTTATTACATACAATATAACAATCATAGGTGATTATGTAATTATAATTATATTATGCATCTGTAACTATATTATTCCACCGACTAAGTATGCGTTTACCGGAATAATATAATTACAGATAATATGATAATTATAATTACAACATAATTCCCTATAATTATTCTATTGTATATGTAATGCATATGAATTACATATGTATACGTATGTAATACACATATATAATACATATATATATAAAAAATTGTTTTGCAATATTTTATGATTTTTACGATGTCGCATTATTTTCAGTATCTTATTTATAAGTAAATGAAATATTAAAATTAAATTAAGTAAATTAAGGATTAATCGGATACGAAATCTATTTTGTAATATTTCATGAATTTATAGATTCTTCTAATTTCAACATTAAGTTTATAATGCGATTTTCATCCATTTTTGCTGTTTACAAAATGTAATTATCTATTTCCTAAAATTGAAATATCTTCTTATAAGAAGAAAATATTTTTATATGCAAGCGATGGTATCTCGTGTTTATGGTAATTGGATTTATTTTCTGCGAAAGAGGAAGCCATTTTTTATGTGCTATGGAAATTGTGAAGATCGAAATATATAAAGTCTGCAATATTATCACGTTACTGTTAGCCAATATTTTCACAAATATTATATTATTTTTATTATCTTTTTTATATACTAAATAAACGATTAATCGCGGATGGAAAGATATTTGTAACATAATATGTTGCCGAGATGTTCCGAAATGCCGAGGATGTTCCTTGTCTTAATGTTTGGTGGTTCTGAAAAGAACCGATTTGGTGGTTCTAAAAAGAACCGATTGGATGTTGCTGAAATGTTCCTCGTCTTAATATTTGGTGGTTCTGAAAAGAACCGATTGTTTTGCTTGGCCCTGGAGCGAATTTTAATAATTCGTCCAGTAACCATTTCTCTCGATCACCTGATGCAGTCGTCGAGAAATGGTTACTGGACGAATTATTAAAATTCGCTCCAGGGCCAAGCAAAACAATCGGTTCTTTTCAGAACCACCAAATATTAAGACGAGGAACATCTCAGCAACATCCAATCGGTTCTTTTTAGAACCACCAAATCGGTTCTTTTCAGAACCACCAAACATTAAGACAAGGAACATCCTCGGCATTTCGGAACATCTCGGCAACATATTATGTTACAAATATCTTTCCATCCGCGATTAATCGTTTATTTAGTATATAAAAAAGATAATAAAAATAATATAATATTTGTGAAAATATTGGCTAACAGTAACGTGATAATATTGCAGACTTTATATATTTCGATCTTCACAATTTCCATAGCACATAAAAAATGGCTTCCTCTTTCGCAGAAAATAAATCCAATTACCATAAACACGAGATACCATCGCTTGCATATAAAAATATTTTCTTCTTATAAGAAGATATTTCAATTTTAGGAAATAGATAATTACATTTTGTAAACAGCAAAAATGGATGAAAATCGCATTATAAACTTAATGTTGAAATTAGAAGAATCTATAAATTCATGAAATATTACAAAATAGATTTCGTATCCGATTAATCCTTAATTTACTTAATTTAATTTTAATATTTCATTTACTTATAAATAAGATACTGAAAATAATGCGACATCGTAAAAATCATAAAATATTGCAAAACAATTTTTTATATATATATGTATTATATATGTGTATTACATACGTATACATATGTAATTCATATGCATTACATATACAATAGAACAATTATAGGGAATTATGTTGTAATTATAATTATCATATTATCTGTAATTATATTATTCCGGTAAACACATACTTAGTCGGTGGAATAATATAGTTACAGATGCATAATATAATTATAATTACATAATCACCTATGATTGTTATATTGTATGTAATAAATATTAATTGTATTAAAAATGTTTTTTTTAATCAAATGCACGCGCGAGCAATACAGCGTGACTGACTGTGATTATAATTACAACATAATCACCTGTAATTGTTATATTTTATGTAATAAATATTAATTGTGTGTATAAAATTTTATTAAAAATGTTTCTTTTCATCAAATGCACGCGCGAGCAATACGCGCGACTGACCATTTTTACGCGTTCGCGGTTCTGCATTTGAACCTTTTATCGACCGTGGCTGTAAGTAGGTCGGTAACCCACCTAGAGATAGCGCGCTCATCTACACCGCTCTGCACCGAGCTCGGAACTCATTTCTGCTCCCCATTGTACATGCGCATTATATGTATATATAAACATATGCTCTTGGTTTTATTGTTTAATTTTTATTTGACTAATATTAATAACAAAAAATACACATACTTTTATTACACACATATATGTACTGTTTATATATTTATAATATAAGTTGACAAATATTTGTATGTACAGTACATTGTTTGTCTCAAGTGTACAAAAACAATATTAAAAGATCAAAATTATGTGATTTTGAATATTGAGAATATAGAAGAGCCCCTCCAACGCCCATTTCTGTAAGAACGCAATCAATATATTTTTCCCGTCTCTCCGATTTTACAAATAATACATTTGTAATAATCAGTATCGTCAAAACAGACGTTTCTAATTTTTATTATAATCAGTACCAAATAGACGCTTCTGACATTTAGGTTAGGTTAGAAAATACTTAATTCCCCTTATGGGGTTGCAAGGGCAACCCTTTTGAGGGACGTTCCCAACCCTTCACAACTGTATACAAAGAAAACATCCTTAGCCTACACCTGCCTATTCTGCACACACACACACGCTCGCAACGCTCGCCTTGCCCTATCCTTATGTACGCTCTTAAAACTAACTTATTAATTAACTTCAAACTATCTTATTCTAGCTGGACTTCCATTTCCTTACAATTTATCTCATTTATCCTTCTCAATTCACATCCCCCCTCATTCATTTCCTTCGTTATTCTCCCGTCTCCTTCGCAGCTCCTCTATTGCCGTCATCCATTCCTCCCCCTCCTCTCCCAGTATCCTTTCCGCCATCCCCTGCCATCCCTCTCCCACCCAATTCCTCCACCTCGAACATCTCTCCCAAACATGTTCCCATGACTCCTCTTCCCTCCCACACATCCTACATTTTCTCTCTTCTTCCTCCTCCCAATACAATCCATCCCTAACTTCATTACCAAGTCTAAACCTTATTACCCTACCCCATCTCTCTTCCGCCCACCCCTTTTTCAAATATCTCGGAATCCCCTCTACCTTTATCTCTCTATACCATTTGTTGTATTTTGAATCCCTGATTTTTTTTAGTTTTTTCTGCTTTTGTATCTGTCTCTCTTTCCTCCAAGTTTTTATACTCCAATCCTCCTTCCTCTCCCACTTCCACCCCAACATTTTCCATATATTCCTTTTTTTTCTGTTCCCACCTTCCTATTATCTTTCTTTTCTTCCACCTTTCTTTCATCTCTTCGTAACATTTCCTTGCAATTTCCCCTCCCCTGCTCTCTTCCAGTTTTCTTTCAAAATTCCATGCTCTCTTGTTTGCTCTACCTTTCATTTTCTCTCTCTCTAACTCATCTCTTACCATGTATCCTGGGGTCCTCTAATTCAATCCGAATATTCATCGTAGGTATCTCTCATGTATGCCTTCGATCTCCCTCCATTCCCTCCATCCCTAAACCTCTGTTCCATACCCCATCACCGTCCATATCAGTGTACCATACAGCCAAATTCTTCTCTTTGTCCTTTTTCCACATCCTTTTCCCTATCCACTATACTTCTCTTATCACAATTGCCGCTTTTCGTCTTCTCTCTCTTATGTGGGCCTCCTGTTTTCCGTTCTCCCTCACCGTGTATCCCAGATAATTGAATTCCTTTACTTCCTCTATTTTCTTACTCTTCCACCTTTAATCAAACTTCTTCTTCCTACCTCCACCCTCCTGAATCTCATTAACTTTGTTTTTTCCCTTACAAATATCCTTCCAATCTGCTAATCATTGATCTCATATCTTGTTCTTCCTCCCCCCGACGGGTTCCCACCTTGTCGTAGCTTCGGGGCGGGCGCACGCGGTCCGCGGGGCGCTGGGGACGACGGGACCGCTCGGCGGACTCGGCGCGTACGGGGGCTACGGGTGGCCGCGCTGAGGCGGGTGGAGGGGCTTAAGGTCGCGCGCGGGGTTCACCCGCTCAGGGGTGTAGCCGGGCGCGACCGACTAAGAGGAACCTCCCAAATCAAGGTGTGCTTCAGCAACCGTGCTGAAGGCTGCGTGGCACAGGGGGTGCTGCGTCGCAAACGGTGCCTCCCGGATACCGGACGCCCTCCAGGAGTATTTAGCCAAGCCCCGGGCAATCGCGGCTCTGCCTGGATGAAATCGCGCGACCGCGGTACTCGTGGGAACAAGACGAGTTTACCAGATAAAAACGACTTTACAGATGTCCTCCAGGGAGTGGCCACTTTAGGTGACGAACGACCGGAGGAACTTAGACCGGGCGGCTTGGGGGAGGAGCCGGATAAGGCCCAGCCACAAGCCGGTAAAAACCGGGTTAAAAAATTTAGTGGAGCGGGATCGTCGCCGCTATAAAAAGCAGAAGCAGATGGAGGAGAAGGGTGCGGCTGAAAAGCCTATCCCAGAACCAAACTATGCTCCTGTGGCAATGCTGGAGACGGGGGAGCGCGTGCCCGCTGGGTCGTGCAAACGACTCAGGTCGGAACAGAGCACACCCAGTCCTTCCGGTACTGCACAGCCGGGCAAAAGGCTTAAGATCGCCGTCGATCAAAGAACTTTTGCCCAGACAACATCCGATTAGGGTGGCCATGGTTCCCATGGACTATCCTGAACGCAGGTTGGACGACAACCGAGGTGGTCCTCTTGAAGGAAAAGGTGAGGAAACGTATTCTTGGCATTGCGAAGGGTACCAAAGCTCCCACCTTCAAGGGCACCGTGAATAGGGACGGGGCGGTCATTTCCAACTGCACCGATAAAGAGACTGAAGGGTGGTTTCGAAGCTTAACTTCAGAAATAAACCTAAATGGGGTCCGGCTGCGTGTGCTGCGGCGCAATGAGCTGCCTAAGCTACATGTAGAGGACCCTAAGATGCCTGTTAAGGAAGCGATAGGCTACTTGACAGAAAAAATCAGGGACTCCAGGACGCGGATTGGGTGGTCGCGAGGGGTAGCGAAAGTAGGGATGCCACGAGCACCCACTTCGCTTGTTCTTATTGGCGAGGGAGCGTTGAGGGCTCTTAAAGCACTCAACTTTAAACCCTTTTGCGGACTCGGCCAGGCGACGGTTAAGTTGCCTGGAAGTGACTGCGGAAGAGCAACGAGTAAGAAGGTGGATAAAGCGGGTACTGCTTAGAAATGGCGGACTCGGGTATCCTCTTCCTACAAATTAACTTGCATCACAGCAAAAGCGCCTTGGCTGTATTGGCCAAGTGCGCAGCTGAGATGCACACAAAGCACTTATTTCTCATCCAGGAACCGTGGCTTATCAAAGGCCGCATTATGGGCCTGGGTGGTTGTGGGAAGTTGTTTAAAGCCGACAATGCGGACCGACCAAGGGCATGCATTGTGGTGAAAGGATTAGACGCTTGTCTACTACCACAATTCAGTGACGGCGATTTAGTCGCTGTAAAACTGAAACTGAAGATGGCCGATGGGGGGGTCAGGGATCTGATAGTGGGGTTTGTTTACATGCCCTACGATTCGGAAGAACTGCCCCCCCCCCCCAGAGGAACATGATAGAATTAGTGGTTTTTGCGAGAGAGAGAGAGAGGGCTAAACCTATTCTTGGGGTGTGATGCAAATTCCCACCATCTAGTGTGGGAAAGCACCGACATAAACCCGAGAGGAGAAAGCCTACTCAATTTCGTTATAAACACTGACTTGCAAATTCTAAATAAAGGAACGGAACCAACCTTCCTGGACTCTAGAAGACAGGAAGTGATAAACATCACCTTATGCACAAAGGGCACGGTGGATCTGGTGGCGGGATGGAGGGTCTCAAATGAACTTTCAGGATCCAACCACAGGCAGATCCGTTTTGATCTTGTGCAAGTACAAAAGGAAGACAAGTGGGGGAGAAACCCCAGGAAAACAAATGGGAAGGGCTTTAGGGCCGACTTAGCAAGTTGGCTTAAAAATGCTCCGAACAGATTTCACACGAAAGAGGATCTGGAATTGGCGTCGGACTTTATGAATGATGCCATCAGGAAATCCTTCGAGATGAATTGTCCATTGGAGCTGAAGAACGCCTCAACCAAAATTTCATGGTGGAATAAAAAACTATCAAAGCTCAAGGCTGAGGAAAGAAGGCTCTTTAATAGGGCTAAAAAAGCGTACACGCCAGTAGCCTGGGAAAAGTACAGGGACTCTCAGAAAATAGGGTGGAGGAATTTCTGCGCAGGTATCGAGAGTGCTCCAGAAGCATCCAGACTGTGCAGAATCCTCTGCAAAGAGAGCAACCCACAGTGGAGCTGTCTCAAGCTACCCAGTGGGGAGTTCACTGAATCAACCGGAGAGACTCTGAATCATCTCATGGAGGTCCACTTCCCGGTATTTGAGAAGATTTCTTCGGAAATAGGTAGCCAAGGACAGCCTAGGGGTACATACAAGCCCAGGGCATGGGATTTGGCGGCAAAGGTGGTTTTCCCACAAGCAGTGGAGTGGGCTGTCGGTTCCTTCGAGCCGTATAAGGCTCCGGGACCGGACGGTATACAGCCCATACTTCTTCAGGAGAGACTAGGAGTAATGATAGGCCCATTGACCAAAATCTTTAAGGCCAGCATTGCTCTAAGACATGTCCCCCAGAAATGGAGAGCCACCAAGGTGGTTTTTATACCCAAACCCGGTAGGAATGGACATATCAAGGCTAAAGACTACAGACCTATCAGCCTAAAATCCTTTCTTCTGAAGACTCTAGAAAGACTGGTTGATAGGTTTCTTAAAGATGGACCTCTAAAGGACCATCCCCTAGCTAGTGCTCAGTATGCCTACAGGGAGGGCAGGTCTACTGAGACCGCTCTACACCACTTGACGGGCAAAATCGAGACACAGCTAGAGGCTAAAGGATACGCTATTGGGATCTTTTTGGATATCGAAGAGGCTTTTAATAGCACCTCGACCATAGCTATTAAAGAAGCATTGACCAGACATGGGGTCCCGGAACCGCTGGTGGACTGGATAGAGGACATGTTGGTGGGGAGGAGCACGTCGACACTAAAGGATGCCCACAGGGAGAGGTCTTATCCCCCCTACTTTGGTGCCTTGTCGTTAACGATCTCCTAATGGAGCTGCAAGAGAAGGGTTTCCTGACCTGTGGCTATGCGGATGACATAGCTATAGTGATTATGTGATCCTTTCTAAACATACTAAGGGATCGAATAAACGATGCCCTGAAAATCGTCCAAAAGTGGTGTAGGGCCAAATGTCTGACGGTAAATCCGTCAAAGACCAATATAATGATCTTCACCAGGAAATACAAACCGGAACCTATCGAGCCTTTTAAGCCCTGGGGAAAGGTAATTCCTTTCACGGATTCAATTAAGTGCTTGGGCCTGATTCTAGACCCTAAACTTAGCTGGAAATTGCACCTTGCAGAAAGCAGGAAAAAATTTTACACGTGCATGTGGATGTGTAAAAGAGCCATGGGCAAGTCTTGGGGCATCAGCGCTGGGGTAGCCTTATGGCTATACAGGGCGGTGCTATTACCGAGACTGCTCTATGCGGCTGTGATCTGGTGGCCCAGGACGAGGAAAGTGGAGGCAAAGAACCTCCTGCAAAGCCTTCAGGGTAGTTACCTAAAGGTGGCAGTAGGGGCTATGAAAACCACACCCACAGAGGCGCTGGAAGTAACACTCTTGTGTACCTCCCTTAGACCTTGCAGTAGTTAATGCAGCCAGAAACGCAGCATATAGACTAAAGTGTCAGGGAGAATGGAGGAATACAGAACTAGGGCACACGAAGCTCAGCCTCCTCCAGAAACAACCATTCACTTTAAAACAAGACAGGACTCTAAGGCGATACCAGTTGGTAAAACATTTTAAAAAATGGATACCAACCAGAAAAGAATGGCTGGACCCGAAGAGAGCCAAGGACCCCAATGTGGACCTGTGGTTTACTGACGGATCAGGCATTGGCAACCGTTTTGGAGCGGGAATTTATGGACCGAAGAATGACCATAGGGAGAGTATTCCTATGGAAAGCCATTTTACAGTCTTCACGGCTGAAATACTGGCTATCCTGAGGTGCACAAAACACCTTCTGGAAAACAACACAAAAAGAAGGAGAATAAACGTCTGCTCGGACAGCAGAGCAGCTATACTAGCGTTAGCAAAGACAACTACCGAATCATTATTAGTTTGGGATTGCCTGCTGGCGCTAGAGAAATTGAGTGGACCTAATAAGATCACTTTGGTATGGGTGCCTGAGCATGAAGGAATACCCGGCAACAAAACCGCAGATACACTGGCCATGAAGGGAGCTAATGAGGCACCATCTGGCCAAGTGGCAGGAGTTTCTTTTGCAGTAGGCAAAAAGAATATCAGGTACTGTTTGGATAGAGAGCACTTGGTCAGGTGGGAAGCAACTAAGACCTGCCGCCAGGCCAAGATCCTGATGAATAACATTAGACCAAGTATGGCTATAGAACTACTGGCGCTGAATAAACAGAGACTGAGAGCGGCAGTAGGACTGCTTACAGGCCACTCCACGCTACTCAGAGCACACCTATTCAATCTCGGACTCGAGGAACGGAAGGAGTGCCGTTTATGTGGGGATGAAAAAGAAGACAGCGTGCATATATTGTGTCATTGTCCGGCATTTATATGCAAAAGATACAAAACCTGGGGACGAATGTACCTAAGTCCCCAGGATTTAAAAAGAGCAAGGGTGACAGATCTAGTAAACCTGGTACTAAGTTCTAGACTGGCTCCAACCACCTAGCTAACAAAAGAGTGGGGAGATGCAATGGATCATAACGATCTAGGTGTCGTCAGGAACTTAAATAGGACCACCCACTATTTTATTACTACTACTACTTGTTCCTCCTCAGCCATTAGCGCCACGTCATCTGCATACATCAGCGTGTAAATCTTCTCCCCTTTCAATCCCACCCCTTCCTAGCCTCTTTTTCTCATGTAATCCTCCATGTCTGCTATTAACAAGTTAAATAGTAGCGGACTCATTGGACAGCCCTGCCTCACTCCCCTCGCCATCCAAAATACTCCTCCACTTTGCCTCCCCACGCTCCTCGTCTCTCTCAGCACTTCCTCCACCCTGTTTATTAGTCCCTCTCTCACTCCTCTTCCTCTCATGGCTTTAATTAACACCTCTTTGTCCACCGAGTCAAAAGCCGCCTTTAGGTCTATAAACAACACCGTCATCTTACCCTTATCCTTTCCCAGTTGTTTGTTAATCAGGTAATTCAATACATATATCTGATTTACTGTACCTATTCCTCTCCTAAATCCTGCCTGATTACCTGGGATCAAATTCTTATTCTTTGTTTCCACCTCCTCCCTTAGCCTCTCTGCCAGAATCGCCGTATAGATCTTATATGTCGATGACATAATAGTTATTCCTCTGTAGTCTTTCACATCTCGCCTTTCCCCTTTTTTTATTATCGAGACTATTTCTTTTTCTTTCCATTGCTACGGCCATCTCTTAACCTTCCAAACTTTCTTACATATTTCCCAGATCAATTTCTCTATTTCTTCTCTTCCGTATTTTCACGCTTCATTCGGTATCCCATCACTGCCTATCGCTTTTTTATATTTCAATTTCCTTATTGCATTTCTCATTTCAAACAATTCAATCTCGTCCTCTCCTTGTCTCACGCGCACTCCGTCTACCATTGTCACCCTATTATCCACTCCTCCCATTAATTCCATGAAATACTCTTTCCATTTTTCCATTTTTATCTCCTTATTTATCCTCTTTCTTCTCCTCCTTACTCTGCCTATCAGCTCCCACACTTTCGCTTCTGTTCTTGCTTCTCCTATCTTGCTTATCATCTTGTCCCACTCTTCTTTTCTCTTTACCTCACACATCACTCTTTATTCCCTTTTTCCTCTTCTGTAGCCCTCGCAGTCTTCCCTTTTTCTTTTCCATTTTCTGAGCTCTTTCCTCACCTCCCTCTTTTTCTCCCTACATTCCTTATCTCATCACCCCTTTTATTCCTTCATTCCTCTCCTACCTTCTCCTCATTTTCCTCTATTGCCTTTCTTACCTCAGCTATTCCCAGCTCCATCTCTTTTTGTAGCTCCGTTTCTTCTTTTTCTATCTGTCCTAGCTTCTCCTTAAATTCTTTTCTTCCTTCCTCAATCCATATTCTCCTTCTCCTTAATCCTCCGCCTCCCTTTCTCCTTTCTTCTCTTTTGATTTTGCCTCCTATCCATACAATTACTGGGCGATGATCCAAATCGATTCTTTCTCTTACTACCAGCCTCTCCATCCTTTCTCTGACATTCTCCTCCCCTATTACGTAATCAATCACCGTCTCACTTTTCCATCCTATGAACGTGAATTCACTTTCTTCATCACCTCTCATGTTTCCATTTAGTATCGTCCACCCCCTATCCTCTATAAACTCTAGCAGCTTTCTCTTTTCTCCATTTATTTGCTTGTCCTTAGATCTCCTTCCTCGTCCTTCCTCGTCTCGCACTTCCTCTTCTTTTTGTCCTCCTTCCTCTTCTGTTCTTGCGTTAAAGTCTCCGCCAATCAAGGTCTTTATCCCCTCATCCTTCTCTTCCATCCGATCCTTTAGACCTCCCAGTTTTTTGTCTATATCATTATTTATTATATATCCCAATTATTCTCCATCTTTCCGCTCCTATCTTTATCCTACATTCCTTTCTACCTTCTTCCATACCTGCGCTTCTCTCCTCTTTCTTTTCTACTATCCTTTTCTTTATTCCCAATAGCATACCTCCACTTGCTCTTCCTTTCTTGTTCCTTCCAGTTGCCATCTGTACTTTCCAGTCGAATTCGTTTGGTATCTTCTCTTTCATTTTCTCCCAGCCTTTCTCATCTAACCATGTCTCCATCATTATCACAACATGCCATTCCTTTACCCCCTCCCAAAACTCCTTGTCTTTATTCGTTACCCCTGCTACGTTCTAAAACGCCACCCTCCACGTCTTCTCGTCTTCTATTTTCTTCTTCCCATCTACTTTATTAATTTCCCCCTTTCCTCCTCCCACGTTCTCTGTTTCAATCTCTCTCCTTTCATCCTCCCTCTCTTTTATTTCCTTTTCTCCCGGCCTGAGCCTGCTCTTAGCCACTAATGCTCTTCCGCCCTTACTCTCCATACTCTATCTTCATTGTCTCTGAACACCTCCTCCTCTTCCCATCTGCACCACTTTTCCTCTATCTGAATTACCCAGACTTTCTTCCCATCGCCTTTCTCTTTCTCTCTTCTTGCTATGTCTTCGAGGATTCATCTCATTTTTCTCTCTTTCTACGTCAAATCATCATCTATTCGTATCCCCTTCTCTCTCAGTCTTCTCTCTTTCATAATCCTCGCCTTTTGTTCAAGATCTTTTAATCCTTCTACCGTCATTCCACCATCTTTAATTCTTATCTTATTCGCCTTCGTCTCTATTCCTATCTTCTTTAGAATCTTTCCAATCTCTTTTTCTATCTTTTTCCTTCCGCCTTTCACTCCTCTTATGACAACGTTTGTTCTTCTTTTTTCTGTCTCTCTCAATTCTATTTTTTTCTCAATATCTTTAATTCTTCTCTCCATCATCTTCTCTCCTTCATCTTCCTCTCTTGCCACTCCCCCCCTTCTTTGATTTAGAAGCGCCCTCTCCACTTCCGTTAATCTTCTTTCCATACTTTTTTTTTCCTTCTGCCACTTCTCTTCTCTTTCCTTAAGATGTTTTCTCATCTCCTCTATCTCCACTCTATTTTTCAGCAGTTGTTTTCTTACCATTTCTTTCATCTCTATATCTACTCTTAATTCTCTTTTTATCTCCTCCATCCAGCTTACCCCCTTAATCGGAGACCTTTGCATTTTTTCGATTGCGCTCATTATCCCCCCTCTGCTCTCTCCATCTCTAACCTTTCTCTCTTTCTCCTCGCTACTTTTGCGCTACCTATGCTACCACTTTTTTCCCTCCCATAGCCTTCAACTTCCCTCTCTAACAGCTTTGCAATTATTCCTTTCTCTTCTGACATTATTTTAATCTGGGGCGCTATCTATCTATCTACTCTATGCTACTCTATGCTCAGAGATGTATACTGCTCGTTAGTCCACCCTCTATATAATCTTTAGTCTATGCCCGCGTGCGCGAACTCACTTTCTCTACTCGCCCCTCTATGTTGCGCGTTAACCGTGCCCGGTGAATTTTCCTTCGTCTCAATTATCCCTTATCCCTTGATATATCGTCCCTTCCAGTGCCCTCTACACACTCTCACCCACTCTCTCGCTCCCACTCTCAGCCTCCACTATACTCTTCGCTCACAATTCTCCTTCTTTCCGTCGGTTAGCGCAACTTTCTTTCCCGGCTCTCACACACGTGTCAACCACATTCTCACCGGAAACGGAAGTCCCGTTTCTGACATTTATTTCACTAGTATCGTCACAAGAAATAATTTTGAATTTTATTGATCAATAAAGGCGATTTTTGAGGGCGCAAGAAGCATTCGTACACCCTAATTATTTAATAATAAAAATTGAAATGGTATTTTGTCGGTTATTTCTTGGAGTCAATCACTGCTTGTAGTCCTCGTAACATCGAATTAATGAGATTTTTCGTGACAGTAGGTAGAATTTCGTCCCATTCTTCTTGTAAAATTGTGACAAAGTCTGCATGATTCGATGCCTGCCTTTTCCTCACTGCATCTTCGAGAATACTCCACAAATGTTCTATGGGATTCAAATCCAATGATTTTGGAAGAGTATAAAATATTAGGGGTACATAATACAACAGCCAATACTTAATATTATAGACTGTATGCTTAGGACTGTTGTCTTGTTGGAAAATATATTGATCTTCAATTTTTTTTGCGATAGCGGCTACATTATTTTCTACAATGGCAATATGTGCTTTATGCTTTATTATACCTTCAATAAAATGTAGGTTTCCAACTTCTCATACAGCCCCACATCATTACTAAACAACGACCGTGAAACAGTGGATATCAAACTAGTCGGATTTAGTTTACAATTCTCTTTTTGCCACACTGTACGTCTCCCATCTGATTCAAAAATATTAAACTTACTCTCATCCGAGAATATGACTATTTCAAAAGTCCCTATCCTTATTAAGATAATTTTTGGATGATTAAAATCCTTATTTTTTTCCCCGGTTAGTATTATTATTAGTGATGGTTATGATGGTGTGGGGTCGTATGACTGCTGGAGGGGTTGGAAAATTGCATTTTATTGAGGGTATAAATAAATCACAAAACACATATTGCCATTTTATAAAATAATGTAGCCGCCAGCGCAAAAAAACAAACTCGAAGATCAATACATTTTCCAACAAGACAACGATCCTAAGCGTATAGCCTATAATACTAAGAATTGGCTGTTGTTTAAAAATTTTTTTTTTTTAACGTAAAATTGACAGCTCCCGTGTCCGTTTGCGTGTATACTTTGAGAGTTTTTATTAATATAAAATCGCGTGTGTTAACTTATATTTTTGTGCGTACTTTAATTCTGTAAAATATTTTTGCAATTCTGTAAAGCCAATTAAAAGATTTGGTAATTATTTAGAATAACGGATTACTCTTCGATGATCTTGACCTTGACATATATGTATTGTCAAGGTCATGACCCTGAACAACAATCAAAAGGTTTTAGCCGTTTGTCGTCGTTCGTTAAAAAGTTATTAACAAATAAAATAGTTTGAAGAATTTATTTTAAATATTGAAAGGAATAAACAACTAATATGTACGTGGAAGTAGTACATGTATGAACGAAGGAAAGTTATTTGAAGCAGCGAATCGTTAGTATATTGAACAGTCTTTTTGTTAAAGCAAAGAATAGTTGGTATAGAAAAGTATATATACAATTTTATGTGTTAAAAAGCATAATTATAAAGTATTCTCTGCTTTAATCAAAATTATGTACTATTGTCTGCTTTATTTAAAGCAGTGAATCGCTAATATATTGAGCAGTTTTTTTAGTTAAAGCAGAGAATAGTTGGTATAGAAAAGTATACATATATACAATTTCATATGTTAAAAAGCATAAATATATAATGTATTCTCTGCTTTAATTTAATCAAAAGCATAAACTGTTATCTGTTTTATTTAAAGCAGTGAATCGTTGATATATTGAACAATCTTTTTGTTAAAGCAGAGACTCGCGTTCGAGTCAAATAACAGCTAGACGATTTGCAGCTATCTTCAGGTGGCAAGGCACTTATGACGCCCGCGCAGTATGTACGCGTAGACTTACTTTTCCGAGTATTCAATTCTTGTAACTGAGAACACAATAAAATTCTCCTTCGCTGAACTTGCAGACATGCATCTTATGTACGGTGCTGCTGGTGGTAACAGCAGACTTGCTCAGAGATTGTACCGTGAACATTTTCCAAGGAGATTGTGTCCTGATCACCAACGATTTGCGGAGAATCTATCCACATGCACCCGCGCGGTGGCACATGAACTGAGTGTTAATTATCGGCAGGTTTGGAACGTCCTGAACAGCTATCAACTGCATCTTTTCCATGCATAGAAAGTGCAATCGCTTAGATCTACTGATTATCCAGCGAAAGAGCAATGGTGTCGCTGGATTCTACAACAACATCTGGAACATCCTGATTTTCCTGCAAAGATCCTGTTTACAGATGAGGCATCCTTTACCCAAGAAGGAATGTTCAATTTCCATAACTCTCATCTGTGGGATATTGATAATCCTCACGCCAGAGTCATTCATCACCACCAGCAACGCTTTGCAGTAAATGTTTGGGCTGGTATTGTGGGCGACTTTTTGATTGGACCATACCTTCTGCCTCCACGTCTGAACGGACAGAATTACCCTGTCTTCCTAGATGATGTTCTACCAAAATTTCTGGAGGACATTCCCCTGGCAGTCTAAAACGGCAAGTGGTTCATGCATGATGGTGCACCAGATCACTTTACACATCTCGTAACAGAGCACTAAATTCGGGGATCATTGGATTGGCCGGGGTGGGTCTGTGGCATGGCCCCCTAAATCACCAGATCTGACCCCTTTAGACTTTTTCCTATGGGGCTACATGAAAGACCTTGTGTACTCAACGCAAGTTATTGACCAGCAAGACCTGGTGGCTCAAATCGTTGCAGCATCTTACGACATCAAACAAAACCCAGGCGTTTTTTAACAAACACAACAATCTTTATTGAGACGTTGTCAACTTTCGTGTTCAAAATCATGGCGGTTATTTTGAACACTTGATGTAAACTGTACTAAATTTTTATCGAGTATAGTTTACATTATGGCATAGCCGTTCCGTTTTTCAATCATCACCCTTTACCTAATGTCTAAGCAAAAATGAAGCATTTCCGACTACCTCTTTATATCAATCCCCTCTACCATCGCTAGAAGTTTGTACCTATAGTTTCTCTTCACCTTGTATATACTTTTCTATTATCAACTACTCTCTGCTTTAACAAAAAGACTGTTCAATATATCAACGATTTACTGCTTTAAATGACTTTCCTTCGTTCATACACATATTAGTTGTTTATGCCTTTCAATACTCAAAATAACTACTATATTCTTCAAACTTTTTTTGTTAATAACTTTTTAACGAACAACGGCCGACGGCTAAAACCTTTTGATTGTTGTTCAGGGTCACAACCTTGACAATATATGTCAAGGTTAAGGTCATCGGAAAGTGGTCCGTTATTCTAAATAATTACCAAAGTTACCAAAGATTTCTCTTATAACGATAATGTCGGTAAATCATACGGCTATAGAATCCCCTTAAATAAGAGCTTTTCTTCGCCAGTCAATAAATAACAAAACTGGTTCGGTTTCTTCAACACAACTGGCAATTTTATTAAAATACATTTTTATGACGTTTTGACCACAAAATTTGGGTTCTTTTTAAGTGTACAAACATGATAAAAACGTTCTTGCAAAACAATTCGATAGTTATGACATTGTACCCGCAATGAGTCAGAAATCTAAAGACTGAAAATTATGTAGTTACTATATGAGATAAAATAGTGAAAAATCGAGATCGATAAAATACTTTTTTTTCTTTAAACATTCATCTGTTTTGTGCGTCAAGTAACAGTAGATTTTAAATAGTAGGTAAAATATTAATATAGTCAAGCGTTGTAAAATGGTTGAAGTTTGTGTTAAGAAGCACGTCTGTATCACACGACAATAAACAATACAATAAGCAAACTGACAAGCAACAATAACTAATTATTTTACAACGTTTGACTATATTAATATTTTACCTACTTTTTTGAATCTACTGTTACTAGATGCACAAAACATGTTTAAAGAGAAAAAGGTATCTTATTAATTTCGATCTCTCGCTATTTTATCTCACATGGTATCTATATACTTTTTAGTCTTTAGATTTCTGACTTATTGAGAGCACAATGTCATCCAGTCGTTTTGCAAGAGCGCTTTTATCATGTTTGTACACTTAAATAGGACCCAAATTTTGTGGCCAAAACGTCGTAAACACGTGCTTTAATAAAATTGCCAGTTGTGTTGAAAAAGCCAAACCAGTTTTGTTAAAAAAACCTTTTTCTCTGTGTAAGGGTGTCCCATTTCAAAAGATCCACACAAATATCTCAAAACCCGTAAGTTTTAGAAGAAACTTTTTAAACAAAAGTTGTTTGGTTCTGAGGGGGAAAGAAGATAGAAATATTAGTTAGACCAGATCTGGTCACGCGGGCGCCCACGGAGCGCTCGAGGAGGGAAACGTGCCTCTTCGCACGGCTGCCTCTTTCCGTCTTTCCTCTCTGGCCCCTATCCGCTCCACATGGCCGTCATTCTCGTCGGTTCTTGCGCGCTCGGTGTAATGCCAGAAATTATCTTTTTGTTATGGATGATGATTTATTGCTGCGCCTTGTATGTAAAAGTAAATTACAAACTTTTAAAAAGTACAATGTACAAAGAAATTGCGCTAAGTTCCACAAACTCGAATTTCAGAAATACGATGGAGAATTTTGTAAAAAAAATAAGAGAATTAAAAAATGAAATAAAATTATTACAAACTTCTCCCCAAAAAACATGGTTTTGATATTAAGAAGAAAAAACAAATTATGCATGCTTCATACGATGTATCGCTCGAAATAGCTCGGAGCAAAAAAGTTTCTCTGATGGACTGACAATTAAGAAATGCGCAATTAAGATGGCCAAAGTTTTCAAGGAAGATGTGTTAGCTGAGAAATTTGAATATGTTCCCCTTTCTTGTTTAACAGTTGTGAGAAGATTTGTTGATATTAATGAGCATTTATTCAAAAAATGAAAAAGTATAATAGAAAATGCAGTTTATTATTTTTTTTGTTTGGACGAGAGTACAGATATATGCAACATCAGTCAACTTTGTATTTTTATCAGAGCAATACAAGAGAATTTTGTGATTAATGAAGAAATGCTAGGTTTGGCTTCAATACCCAGACGAAAGGGTGCGATATTTATGATGCTTTTATTAAAATAACTAAAGAATTTAATATAAATTTTTTAAAATAATTGTTTAGTCATTGTCACAGATAGTGCCCCAGCAATGGTTGGCTTGAAAGAGGGCTTTTGTGGCTTATTAAAAAAAATGGTATTACTTGTTTAACCCTCGTTCACTGTCTAATTCATCAAGAAGCGTTATGTGGAAAAGATATTAAAATGTGCCTTGCAATGAAATTAGTTACTTTAATTACTAATTTTATTAGAGGTGGACATAAATCGTTGACGCACAGACAACTTTTTACAAAAAATTAATGCAACTTATAAGGATTTGCCCCTTCACTGTGAGGTACGATGGTTAAGTGCTGGAAAATGCTTGCAGTACTTCTTTTCCATAAGAAAAGAAATTTTAAAATTTATGCAAGGAGTATCTAGTGATACTACTCATTTTGAAAAAGGATTAATGGATAAAGATATGTCGAGTAAATTAGCTTTTTTAACGGATTTTACTCAACATATGAACAATTTGAATTAAAATTTGCAAGGCAAAAATCTATCAAATAGCGATGTCATTCGTTTTGTAAGTGGTTTCTAAATTCAATTAATGTATTTAAAATAGAAATTGAAAACGATGAATTTCATCATTTCTCTTGCTGTGAAGAAATAAAAAAAGAACACCCCGATGTTAGTTTTACTGGCTTTGGTGATTTAATTAAGGTAGTTGTATCGCGACAATATAATTCAAAATTTTATGCTCTAAATTGACGTGAAAACATCCGACTATTTACGGTTACAAGCTGAAAACTTTTGGATAATTCTGTCCCTCACACAGAACAAAAGAATGTTTTTTTATTTTTTTTTTAGTCGCTTTTTTACGTCGAATAATCGTGAAAATTGAGGTCTATTTATTATTGTATTTCTAAATCTAAATGGTCAATAATTTCGGTTTTTTTTAACGAATACTCCTAAAGTATCCTTCTACTATATATCTGTTTTCCATCACTTTCTTAAGATTTGTTCTAATTATTAAAATTTAAAATACGAGATTTCCGTATGCTTTGTGTATGCAATACATAGAAAAAATGCAATTTTTGATAGCGATTATCTCGCGTTCGGGATGGTCAATTACTTTTAAGTTGTACAGACGTGTAGATACCACATATATTAACAAAGAGTAAAATTTGCGATTTACGCTACTACTATCTTAATGAAATTGCAATCAATTTTGATTCTTAATTTAAAGAATTGCTTGTGTTAAAAAACGACGTTCTATTATTTAATTATAATCCTTTAGCCGTACCAATTGAGAACCAAAATGTTAAATATTTAATAGAAATTAAATATTGGAAAGAATTGTGCAATTTGCGACCTGATCCTTATTTTTCAGCTTAAAAAGAAACGGGTATCAATTTTTTTAAACTTCTTTCGAAAAATTTTTATCCCGAGCTTTGTCGGTCTTAAAATGGCTTCTATGTTTGGCACTTCTTACTCATGTGAAAATGCTTTTTTCTAATGAAATTAATAAAAAGCAAAAACGGGGCTTTATTAACCGATGATCAGTTATCAATTTTAATCCGAATTGCAACTAGTAAAATAAAAATAGATATAGAAGAGCTTGTAAACATAACGTTTAATGATAGATTTATATAAAAAAATTAATGGTAATTATGCAGTAATACGGACCACCCTCCGATGACCTTGACCTTGACATATGTTGTCAAGGTCACCCTCCTGAGTGACCTTCAGAAGGTTTTAGCCGTCGCTCGTTATTTGTTAAAAAATTATTAACAAAAAAAGTTTGAAAAATTTAGCAGTTATTTTGAGTACTAATAGACATAAATGACTGATATTTATGTGGAAATAGTACATGTATGAACGAAGGAAAATTATTTGAAGCAGTGAATTGTTGGTATATTGAAAAGAAAGTTATTTAAAGCAGAGAATAGAGAGTATGTGCTTTAACTTACAAAGCACATACTTTTAAACCTATAGGTTAGTGACGCGCTTTACAAGTATGTACCCAAAAAAAAATTTTTTTTTGGTGGGGAAAATTATTTAAAGCAGTGAATTGTTGGCATATTGAAAGAAAAGTTATTTAGAGCAGAGAATAGTTGGTAACTTTTCCTTCAATATATCAACAATTCACTGCTTTAAATAATATTTTCTACCAAATTTCTTTTGTTTATAACTTTGGTGGGAAAAATTATTTAAAGCAGTGAATTGTTGGTATATTGAAAGGAAAGTTATTTAAAGCAGAAAATAGTTGGTAACTTTTCTTTCAATATACCAACAATTCACTGCTTTAAATAATTTTCTCTACCAAATTTTTTTTGTTTATAACTTTTTAATAAACAATAACCGCCAGCTAAAACTTTCTGAACGTTACTCAGAAGGATAATCTTGACAATATATGTCAAAGTCAAGGTGGTTTATGCCTTTCAATACTCAAAATAACTGCTATATTTTTCGAAATTTTTTTGTTGATAACTTTTTAACGAATAACGAGCGACGGCTAAAACCTTCTGAAGGTCACTCAGGAGGGTGACCTTGACAACATATGTCAAGGTCAAGGTCATCGGAGGGTGGTCCGTATTACTGCATAATTACCATCACTATTTTATATAGTTTATAGGTTTTGTTTGAAATTATATTTAGCAATTACTTATAAATGCTAATTATTTTTATTTAATATCCATGTATTGGCCTTAATTTTTTAATTACACTAGCGGATTCTAGGAAGAGAAAGTTTACCTTGGCGCAATTATTTAGACATATATTGAAAAAGAAAATAAAAAAGTACGTAAATAATAAAATATAAAAAAGTACGTAAAAAATATATACACCATATATTACCAAAAGTACGGAAACCCCTAAATATTTCAAAAACTACACATTTTAGAAAAAAATGTTTCAGACAAAAGTTGTAGAGCTTCAAGTAACGCATTAAATAGTAATATTAATTTGATAACAAATAACTTAGTTAATGCCAGCTAAAAATAACTTTAAAATTTTTAAATAAAAACCTCTATTTTTGATTGCATATTCTTATCGCTTATCTCGAGAGCTTTTCAAAACACTATAATAAAGTATTTTTTTATTAAATACTTTTCAAGTTACGGAGCTTGAAAGCTCCAGTATCGCTGGGGGGGGGGGGGGTCATCAGCATTACCCAAAAGTAATAATCAAGAGGAGTTAGACCGAGGTGGCCAATCCTCTCTTCCCTCATTTTGGTTCCCTCTTCGGTCTTTCTATCCTATTGCAAACGGGGAGTGGGAGAGGGTCAGCGCAAGGAGAGGAAGAGGGAAAAAGCAATTGGGTCATTGGAGACTCCCATTGGACCCTCTTAGGAAGAGTCCAATGCGATCCTCCAATGGCCTAATCGCCCTCTCCATTCCCCACCCTCGCGCTGACCCTCTCCCACTGGATCGACACTCCGAGAGTGTATAAAACGCAAGCGCCAAGATGTTCAGTTTTCTTTTCTCGCGCATAATCACGTGGATAGGGTGATAGCGTCCTAGAGCGCTCTCTGCTTTTGAGGAGGACTTTTGTCTTTTTAATTCGCAAATTAATAAATTAAAAATTAAACGTTTGGCTAAAATTGGCTAACAAATTATCGGAGCGTGAAAGAATCACTATCCTAATGCGTGGATGGGGTGATAATGAACGATGGTTCACTGATGTCGTTCGATTATTTAATAACACGTATCAAAATCGTCAAATTAATAAATCCACTGTTTTGAAAACTGTACGACGTTTTCAAGAAACTGGTAGTGTAGAAAGTTTCTCTAAATCTGGCAGGCCATCGTCTGCAACTAATAACGACAAACAACTTGATGTTCTGCAGACTCTTATTGAAAATCCCCATACGTGTGTTAATAGAACAGCTCAAGCTCACGACATTGCTCCCATGTCCGTACACAAAATTTTAAGAAAAAATAAATTACATCCATACAAACTGCAATACGGTCAAGAATTGCAAGACGGAGATGATGAGCGTCGTATACGCTTCTGTGCAAGAATGATGGACTTAGTAGATGCTTCGCTCAACTTTCCTTATCAAATTGTTTTCACAGACGAGGAAACCTTTACATTAACGGGAGAGGTTAATAATCAAAATTTTCGTCTCTGGTCAGATGAAAATCCGAATTGGGTGCGGGAAAGTCATACACAATACCCACAAAAAATAAATGTATAGTGCGGCATGATAGATGCTTATGTGATGGGGCAATTTTTTTGGAGGAAAACCTCAATGCTCATAGGTACGAGAGATTACTTGAAGATGAAATAATTCCAGCCATACGAAGCATTTCTCCAAATAACTTTGAGCACATATAGTTTCAGCATGATGGAGCTTGGCATACTGTCAAAAAGTTAATGGAAACCACTTTCAGAATTTACTCTAAAACAATCAAACACAAAAAACTGTAAATCTAAGGCTGTAAAATTTGTAATTTAGGAAAATGTAAATAATAATTACTTTTCTTACTTTTTTAATTGTAATAAAATTTGAGTTTAATTACAATTTCAAAATGTATTTGTAATTAAACGACTTTAATTACAATTTCGAAAAACATTTGTACTTAATCTCAATTTAAATTAAAATTATGTAAAATAATTAGTAATTAAGAACTTCAATCACAAAAGTATTGTTATTTACAACTCTGTTAGTGTAAATCCGACCGTGCAACCTCCACGCGGTACATCTTAGGTAACGCTGATGCCGGCGGTATCGTAGCATTCAAGCTCCATAACTTAAAAAATGTTTAATAAAAATATACTTTATTATAGTTTTTTGAAAAGCTCTCGAGGTAAGCTATAAGAATATGCAATCAAAAATAGGGGTTTTTATTTAAAAATTTTAAAGTTATTTTTACTTGGCATTAACAAAGTTATTTGTAGTCACACTAATATTACTATTTAATGCGTTATTTGAAACCCTACAACTTTTGTCAAAAATATTTTTTTCTAAAATTTGTAATTTTCGAAATATTTAGGAGTTTCCATACTTTTGGTAAACCCTGTATATCTATATATATATTCACAATTACGAACGGGTACACGCACAGCTTCGCTCACGCCTGTATGCCTTACTCTAGTCTACTCTATAACATGCTATCCCGAGAAAAAATGATTAGATATAATCACATATAATTATATAAAATCGGCCTTAGATATAATTAGATATAAAAAATGGGCCGATATAATTGTAAATAATTATATATAACTACATATAATTATATATAACCACATATAATTATATATAACCACATATAATTATATATAACCATATAAAATTATATATAACCACATATAATTATATAACCATATATAATTATATATAATAAAATTAGGCTTTTTGGGTTTTATTTACTAAAAATGTGCCACTTTATTATAAGAGTAAAGAGTAGACTTCACAATATAATTAATACAAAAGTTATGCCGTGATTTATATCACATGGCGCGAGACTCTGTCGTGTCTCTTGACACCGTTCTTATACCATTGTTGGTTAAATTTTAAATACGAAAAACAGATCCCAACGGATGCCATCTATCGGATAATCCGAAATTAAATATGTAATATGTGTTCATATATGATTATATATAATCATATATAATCTACGAAGATATAAATGCTTTTTATGTTGTATATAATACAATATCTAGTTATATGTAGGGTACACTACTCACATATCATTATATCTGGCTTCACATACATTTACATACAATTAGATATGGTGCTATATCTGGTTGTATATAGGACCAGATTAGTCACATTAATATATTTGGCTATATATGACTGCATATATAGTTGTATATAGTACTATATCTAGTTATATGTAGGGTACACTACTCATATCTCATTATATTTGGCTTTACATAAATTTATATACAATTAGATATAGTGCTATATCTTGTTGTATATAGGACCAGATTATTCACATTAATATATCTGGCTATATGACTGTATATATAGTTGTATATAATACTATATCTAGTTATATGTAGGATACACTACTCACATATCATTATATCTGGCTTCACATACATTTATATACAATTAGATATAGTGCTATATTTGGTTGTATATAGGACCAGATTATTCACATTAATATATCTGGCTATATATGACTGTATATATAGTTTTATATAATACTATATCTAGTTATATGTAGGATACACTACTCACATATTATTATATCTAGCTTCACATACATTTATATACAATTAGATATAATGCTATATCTGGTTGTATGTGAAACCACTGATTGCACATGTGACCATGTATAATTAGATATGATTATATCTAATCATTTTTTCTCGGGATAGTACGTCCCATGCGAGTGAAAGGGAAAGCAGAAAAGATCGAGCTATAGTTAGGTGACAGGTCTGAATTAGACCTTGTGTGGCGTCGTTAAGGTCATATCAAGATTAAATTGAATTTTTTTAACTAAAACATCTATTTTTTATTGCATATTCTTGTAGCTCTTGTCGAAATGTTTTCAAAACACTATGATAAAGCTCTCTTTTGTTAAGAATTTTTTGAGATATTTTAAACTTTATCATGATATTTTTACTATAAAATATGAAATATCTCGTAAAGTATTCATTTTTCGATGACTTTACCTTCACACTTTTATACGTAGAATAATGAAAGAAATCAAATGTAAAAAAAAAACAGAAAAATTTTTTTAAAAATATTTAACTACATTTTGTAGACGCATTCTGTATGAGATCATGCCAACGATTGAGACAACAGAGCGCCGCAACCAGCCAAGCAACTTCCTCGTTCGGCGAGGAAATTAAAACAGAAATTGTTTCGCGCGGGCCGCCCGGCGAGGACAATTAAAACAATCGAAACATTTAATGTTTCGACTTTCGGGAAACATTGAGAGTTCCAAATAATTACACCTGACGCCGCTGTATGGCCGCGTTTCCAGTAATCAAAGTCGCGCATCCAAGAGTATAAGGAGGCGGACCTGCCGAGAAACCGGCATCGCTCTCTCGCAGAAGAACAGACTCCACTTTGGTGTTGAGGTCGTAGTTCATCGCAGACGAAGCAGTCATACTATAACGCCTCCGTCGGCCAGTCCGACGTCGAGCTTCTTGACCACGGAGAAGGTTGGCTCTCACTCGGGGCGTTCTGCCTCCCCCCCCCCCCCCCGAAAGTGGAGGCTTGCTGCCATCTCTCCGCTGATAGTCCGGGAGGCAGTGAACATTTTTGTCAAGTCATTTTAGTAAGCTTAGCTTATAATTTTGTTGGTTACATTGGAGGTAACGATGTATAAAATGACAGTCTAGCAGCGCACTGTCTGAATACCGCGCGGCGGCACCCCCTGAACATTGTCAAAAAAAGCAATAAACTTACGTCATAGTAGTAAAGTTGAAATTTTGTGTACTAAAAATTTACTTAATAAAATGTAAAAAAAATTTAGTCTGGCAGTCCGCCGACGGGACTAACACCTTGCCAGACGTTAGCGAGTTTATACGAGAGGTAAAAAAAGGTCGGACACCGGAATAACTTGAAGGGATTGAGTTTTTGGAAGAAATGTTAGATACAAAAGTTGTTAGGCTTAAAGAGAGCTATCTGATGGATGGCTTAGACTTTGGGTCCGGGGGCCAGTTGGGGCTCAATTAGGCTCAAGGCAATTTTTTAAATAAGTACCCCTATTTTTTTTGCATATGCTTGTAGCTTACTTAGAGAGCTTTTCAAAACACTATAATAAAGTTCCTTTTTATTAAGCATTTTCCGAGTTATGAGGCTTGAACCGATTGGGCTAAGCACGCGGTAATGTTGGCACTAGTCCCGTCGGTGGGCTGCCAGACGACACTTTTTTTATATTTTGTATAAGTAACTTATTAGTACGCAAAATTTCAGCTTTGTTACTATGACGTAAGTGCATTGCTTTGTAGACAAAATTAAGAAAGTTCCGTCCTGGCGCCCGGCTGTCAGACCGTCACTTTATCGATCGCCATCTCCAATCTAACAAAAAAATCATAAGCTAAGCATACTAAAATGACTTTTATCAGAGGCTTTCTTTGTTTTTAAAAGAGCAGCTGCTTGGCATTATCGAATAGTCGAATAGTTTAATAAAGCAGTAATTAAGCTTAACAACTTTTGCATCTAACATTTTTTCCAAAAACTCAATTCCTTCGAGTTATTCCGGTGTCCGACCTTTTTTATACATCTTGTATAAACTTCGTTAACGTCTGGCAAGGTGTTAGTCCCTTCGGCGGACTGCCAGACTAAACTTTTTTTACATTTTATCAAGTAAAGGTTTAGTACACAAATGAGCAAAATCCTTTACTTCGACCGAACTGGCAGTCTTTATTTAATAAGCACAACGCGTTTCAACCGAGATTCCGGTCCTTACCAAGTGCGTACATTACATTTAAACGCTTGCAAAACACTTCATTGTACACAATGTGGCAGCAATGAGTCTACGAACTAAAATACAAAAAGAGTATAATAAGTAATGAGTTTAAGAACTAAAGTATAATATGGAAAGAGTATAGTAAGGAGAATTATAATAAAGTAGCAAAGGGAGCACCGCTTACATGTTTTGTATGTCGAATGGTAATAAACGATTGAAGAGTCATATTAACAAATGTGGTGTTCGGTGGTGCGTTCACCTCAGATGACAACGGACGACTGAGTGAAAAACAAAGGCAGAGGTAACCGAAAGTGTTTACATTAAATTTATTATTTGTCATATATCACCGGAAGGTTGTCGGTGTCTTTCTGTAAATTAATAGTGTTGTTATCTTTTTTAATAAACACCATTTCGGCCATTTCGAACTCTTTAGTACACAAAATTTCAGCTTTACTACTATGACGTAAGTGCATTGTTTTTTTTTGACAATGTTCAGGGGGTGCCGCTGCACGGTGTTCCGACAGTGCGCTGCTAGACTGTCATTTTATACACCGTTACTTCCAATGTAACAAAAAAAATCATAAGTTGAGCTTACTAAAATGACTTGAGAAAAATGTTCACTGCCTCCCGAACTATGAGAAGCCAAAGGGAGCGCCCACCCCGGGCGGCCACCACGGACGGAGCCGGAGAAGAGGCCGCCGAGGACGACCGCCATCACCAGGAGGACCTTCTGCTCCCCCAGTGCAGTACAGCGCAGTAGGTAGCCTGAAGGCTCTGCCATATCACCGTGCCTGAGCGGCGGAAGAGGCTGACGCGTCCCGAGGCGAGCCTTGCCCCCACAGACCCCACGGCAACCCTCGCCAAAGCCGGCCAGTCTTTCCGACCCGGCGAACGGCGCGTAGTAAAGCCCACTGAGTGCAGTGGGCACCCAGACGTCGCCTCCAAAGAGGTCTCGCCGGACCTTGGCGACTACAGTTTACGAGTGGACATCGCTGGAACCCCGAGAGCCCCCGCCAGACAGGGCACCACCAACCCCCGGGGCCTCTTTGCAAAACGACTGTAACAATAACGAGGATTACTGGGACGAGGACCTGCTTGGACGACGCCTCTCCAAAAATTAAGCAGACTGCGAGGCTTCGTGTGTGTGAAGCTAGCGTCTCATTTTGCGGAAACTCACAAACTACCCGAGAAAAAATGGGTAGGTATGATATGGTCAGATGTAAAAATATATAATTTTATATGATTATATATAATAACATCCGAAATTTGGCGCAATATGATCTTATCTTTATATAATCATTAATCATATTCGGCTTGACGTTATTATGTATGACAACAGATCTGGTCGAATATGATTATATAAAGATAATATCATGCCAAATTTCGAATATTATTATATATAATCATATAGTATAACATATGTTATCAGATCTAGCCAAATATGAGTATATAAAGATAAGATCATATTACGCCCTGTTTTGGACATTGTTATACATATATGATCATATAAAAGTACATATGTTATTAAATCTTTTTAATTTTACATTTGATGATTTTTAATTATATCTGAGCAGATCTGAATATATTTGCTTTTCTTTAAATTCGGATTAGCCGATAGATGGCATCCGATGGAATCTGTTTCTCGTATTTAAAATTTGACGAACAGTGTTATAAGAACAGTATCAAGAGACTCGTAAGGCAGTGTAAAAATTTACGATAAACAAAATAATTTTGAGAATTATATAATTAAAAGAAAAATAAGATTGAGAAGATGAACATTTTTAAGTATTTTTAATATTTCTATAAATTTTATAATAAATACATAAATTTGAAATATAAACGTGTTTTATTTAACATATATAATTATATGTTAATTTACAAAAATTTGTGACTTAATTATATATAAAACAACCTGTTTTCCCGATGCTCGGATCTTAGCTCGCGGCTGGTCAGGGTCGAGAAAGAGGCGCGGAGGAAGAGACGATATATCGGTATCTGATAATTACTGCGGGTTTATTATAAACTGAAGTTGTTAGATTTACAATATTAGATGAGGCGACAGCCTCAGTATCGCTGTTACAATGGATAGAAAATGTCGCGTTGTTAATACAAGTATTAATTCGCTTTACAATATACGTGCGAGGTGATCGCACGGTGATGCAAGATAGTTTCCCGGATTTACGTGACGGGCCTACGGCGGTAGCTGACGGGGCGCTTTGTTTCGCGGTCGATGGGCGCGGTCGATAGTCCGCGTAGGGTGTCGCGAAAAGTGAAAGTAGCGCGGTAAGTAGGCGGCGCCTAATTTGGGGGATTCGCGTAAATGCCTTAGGACGGCGTGAGGCGTGTACGGCACGCGGAACGATTAGGGGCGCGGTATTAGCGCGAGGCGGGTACAGCACGCGGGGCTGTACGGACGAGCGCGTTATAATGGCGTGTGGATACGCTGTGCGAGGATCTTGACAAGATGTCAGGAAGCTGCGTGTAATCGGGAACACCCGACTGGGAGGAGTACTCTCCTCCACAGTACACGGAGACGGCAACCGGGGACACCCGGCAGGACGGAGCACGCTCCGTCCAGTGCACGTCAAGGGAAAAGACCACGGCCGGGTACGCCCGGCGTACAGAGAACGCTCTGGTACTAAACGTGGACTTCGTGTGCGATAAACGGCGATACCGGTTACCGAGAACTCTCGGAAGAGACGAGTACACTCAACCTCGCCGGTATTACCGGGACTCAGGACAGCGGTGTCGGCGTACGGGAACTCCCGAATAGAGACTGAGTACTCTCAACCTCGTCGACACGGCTGGTGATTTGCAAGGAGCAGGATCGGGACGGGAAGTCGTGAGCAGCGGACAGGTCTGGTCGGATTGCTGGCTCACGACGGAGTCTCCTAATTAGGCAAATTCGTTGCCTTTTTATACCCCCTGGGCTCGTTATTTCGGTAGCGGGGGGTATCGCTTACGCGGAGCCGCACGTGGGGGGGATGTCGGGCCGGAGTAGGGGCGCCGAGCGCTCCGGCGTCGCGAACGCGCTCGATACTGTTCGGGCGCGTACGGATATCGATCCGTTTGTCCCGAATCGATATCCGGCGGCGAGTGCGCCGACTTTAATCGTTTAAAAATATGTGGGGGTATTCCGCCCCCGTTCTTCGCCCGACAGATGGTCGGTCGGGCGGCTCGGCTGGTGGACGGCCGGAACGATGCATATTCAGGGGTGCATCGTTACATCACCCCCCCTCTTCAAATAAGCGCGAATTTGGCGCTTACTCCATACGCTTAATACTGCGCACGGTACCGGTTCGGTTGAACCGAATATGCCAGCGTTGCCCCCTGGATCTCGCCTTGTAGTGTCGGGACACGTGAGCGGCGAAGTGAGGTACGAGGACGACGTGCCTGGGTTCCACCTGTACCTGGACTGGCGGATGTGGCTCTGGGCCCTTGGCCAGGAGGATCGGGGCCGGTTCGCTCGTGCCGGTCGTCGGTGTCCTTTCGGGCTGGGGTGCCGTGGCTGTCGTCGTGGCGGTCGTTGGCGGTGGGATTGCCGGAGCCGTAAGGAGCACTGGCTTAGGCCACGCGGTCGACGCGACCGTTGCTGGTGCCGTGGCAGTCGCTGGCTTGGCCGGGATCTTCTTGCGTTTCGGCAGCGGCGGTGGTGGCGACGTCAGCCAGCTCAGCTTTTGCTGTTGTTGCTGATCCGATCGCTGTATCTTGCATCCTATTACTGGGATGTTTTTCCTGGCCGGTGCCTGGCCGGTTGCCTCGGTGACGGCGGCGGTGACGGCTGCTGTTCCGGACTTGAAGAGCCGTGTCCAGGTTGCGCCAAAGTCCGGATTCGCTGGATCGTATTCCACTGGCTCGGCCAGCAGAGCGTTAATCTCCGCGACAATGTCTTGCTCGAGAGTCCTCTCCGTTGGTGTGCTCATTGTGGCGGTTGCTAGCTATCTGAGTCTTTCGGTGCTCTGTCTGGTGGCTCGGATAGTCTATCGTCGTTTCTCGAAACTTTATCAGCTGGAGGGGGTGTTGATATTTATCGTTCTTTAGTCTCATCATCGTCCTTGGTGAGCGTCTCATTATTGTTTTCACTGTTCTCCGTGTTTGTATTATTGCTTTCTGTATCGGAGTCGTTATTTTCCTCGGCGTCGGCGGGATTCTCGTTGTCCTCGTCGTCACTGTTTTCGGAGTTGCTGGTGTCATCGTCCTCTCCGGCTGGTGGGGCGGCTGGCGCAGGTTTCAGGTCTTGCACGTGGATATGACGAATCCATTTTCCGCCGCGATCTCGTAGATCCACGATTACAGGGGATACGATTCGCCGCACCTCGAGGGGGCCTCGGAACTTGGGCGCAAGTTTCGCGTTAAACGCGGCGGCTTTGTTGGAGAGGGGGTATTCGCGTTTCCATACCCACTCCCCTATTTTCGGCGTCCACGGGCGGCGCCGTAAATTGTAATACTTTTGCTGTCGCTGAAAAGCACGTGCGAGATGAATTCGCGTGAGTTCGTAGGCTTCCTCGAGGTGCCGGCGTCTTACATCTGGTGGGGGCGCGGCGATATTCGGGGCGGCGTCGCGGTTAAGCGGGGATACGAGTTCGCGGCCGAAATTTAAGTAGGCGGGCGTATAGCCCGTGGCCTCATGCCGGGCGGTATTATACGCGAATTGCAACTCGGTGAGCCGTTCATCCCAATTTCGGTGATTTTTGTCTACATATTGAGAGATCATTGTTTTGACTACTCTATTCGTGCGTTCTACCGGGTTGCAATGTGGCGCGTGTACAGGCGTGTAGGCGTGTCGAACATGGTGCGCGGCGAGCATTCTCTCTAGTTGCGCGGATCGTAATTGTGTCCCGTTGTCGGACAGAATTACTTCCGGGCATCCGTGGCGGAGTATCACGGCCTCCGAAATGTTCGTCGTGACGGCGCCGGCGGTGGCGCGGCGCAGGGGGCGCATTTCCAACCACTTGGTGAAGCGGTCTTGCATCGTCAGGACCCACGTATGCCCCTTCGACGAGCGGGGCAAGGGTCCGACGAGATCTAACGTGACTTGTTGCCACGGGCGAGCAACAGCGGTCGCGTGTAACGTACCGGCCGGCCGGGTTTGCGCGACCTTGTGTCTGAGACACTTTGGGCAGCTTCGAACGTAACGCGCGATTTCTCTGAACATGCCGGGCCAGTAGTAACATTGTGCAATGCGGGAAATTGTTTTCGCGATGCCGAGATGTCCGGCGTTAGGTGCGTCGTGGTTTCGGCGGAGGATTTCCGGTCGTATATTCTTTGCCACGCATTCTTTCCACTGACCGTCGGCGGGAACCTCCTTGAAATCCAGTTCGTGGAGCACATGACGGAACAATTTCCCGTCCCTGATATCGTAGTCCGGGAAGTCCCGAGGGGCGTTTTGCACGGCGCGGAGTGTTCGTTGGTACCAGCGGCAACGCGGAGGTTCGGTGATCGCGGCGGCCACGGGTTGGCGCGAGAGAGCGTCCGCGACTCGATTCAGTGTTCCTTTCCGATATTTTATCTCTAAATCGAACTGCTGGAGCTCGAATGCCCAGCGTCCTAGTCTCCCGGTAGGGGCGTCTAGCTTTTGCAACCACCGGAGGGACTGGTGGTCGGTGATGACCGTAAATGGGTATCCCTCCAGGTAGTCACGCATCCGCCGGATCCCCCAAATTACGGCAAGGCACTCGAGCTCGGTCGCGCTGTAATTTCTTTCGGCTGCGTTTAGTGTTCGACTCGCGTAGGCGATTACCCTTTTCCCCCTCCGGGAAATTTTGCGTAAGTACAGCCCCGAGGCCGGAGGTGCTGGCGTCGGTCTGTAAGATAAAACGTTGCGAGAAGTCCGGACAAGCGAGAACTGGCGCGGTGGTGAGCGTTTGTTTGAGTTGTCTGAACGCGGCGTCTTCGTCTGCCCCCCAGTTAAAACGCGCATTTTTCCGGGTTAACGCGGTGAGAGGTGCGGCGACGGTTGCGAAATCTTTGATGAAACGCCTATACCACGAGGCTACTCCCAAAAACCGGCGAATATCCTTTACGCTTTGAGGACGTTCCCATCGAGTGATTGCTCGCGTTTTCTCCGGATCGGTGCGGAGCCCTTCGCGGTCGACCACGTGGCTGAGGTACCGTAATCGGTCGACACAAAATCGGCATTTATCCGGATTTAATTTTAAATTTGCGGCGCGGAGTCGTCGGAATACTTCGCGTAACAGCTGTATACGCTGGTCGAAGGTTTCACTAATAATAATTATATCGTCGAGGTAGACAAACACGTGAGGCTCAAGTTCGGGGCCGAGAACGGTGTCTAACAGGCGTTGAAACGTCGCGGGGGCGGAATGGAGACCGAACGGCATGACTTTAAATTAAAAGAGTCCTTTCCCGGGTACCGTGAATGCGGTGACTGGTCGACTCGACGGCGTGAGGGTCACTTGCCAATATCCGTTTTTCAGATCGAGCGTCGTAAGATATTTTGCCCCGCGTAATTTATCCAGAATCGCGTTAATCTGGGGAAGAGGGTAGGCGTCCGGGTCGGTCGCGTTGTTAACCGCGCGGAAGTCAATGCAAAATCGATGCCCCCCGTCCTTCTTGCGGACCACGACGACAGGAGAACTCCATGCGCTGTGCGAACGCTCAATGACTCCGTCCTTCATCATTTTATCGACCTCGGCGTCGATGATAGCCTGCATGGCTGGATTTCGCGGGCGGTAACGTTGTTTAATTGGGCGTACGTTATTTTTTACGCGAATATGATGCTCGGTTCGGTCAGTGGGACCGGCGATTTGATCGAATAACGGTAGCTCTTTTCGTAAGAAGTGTTGAAGCTGTTTTTCCTCCTCGGGCGTGCGCGGGACTATCCCTTCGGTCGTTGCGGTCGCCGGTGTTGAATTGGACGCGTCCGGGGGTCCCGGGACCGGTATCGAGTGGCCTAGCTTGGCCAAAAAATCTATTCCGAAGAGTAGTGCGCTTCTTAAGTTTGGCATTATTCGGAATGTATGCCAAATTAGTCGTTCGTCGGCGAGGATTGTCAAACGGACGCGACCAGGGAGCCTAATGTGATGGCCGTTAGCTAGTTGGACCTCCCCCTCCTCCGGTGTTATCGGAAAACCGAGAGTCTGTGCGAGCTGGGCGGTATGTACGTTAGCAAAGGACGCCTCGGACCCGGTGTCTAAAAGCGCGTCGAGCGGACTTGCTTACGCGTACTGTTAAGTGCGGCCGGGGCGTAAATTTTATTGCGAGGACCGGGGGACGGCCGGCGTGTCCGCGGTCCCGGTCCCGTTTCCGGCGACGGGTGGCAGTCCTTGGTAAGAACGCCATCCTTGCCGCATTGCGAGCAAAATTTCTGGGCGGGGCGACGGCAATCGAAACGTGTGTGTCCTCGTTGTTTGCATCTCCAACAACATTCACTGCGATTGTACGCGGCGGCGGCTATCGGCGGATCCGCGATTTTCGCGGGAGTTCGCTTTTTACGATTAACTTGGAGTCTCTCAAATTCGCCCGCGCGTTGTTGGAGATCCCGGGGATTGCGCACGTCGCTCCGCCAGATCCGATTCTGATAATCAGGATGGAGATTCTCGTAGAGTTGCTCGACTTGCTCCTCGGGAGAATATCCACCCGCCCGACGCATAAGTGCTAACATATGTGTCGCGTACTTGACGTATGGTTCCCCCTCCTTCTGTACTCGGTCGCGGATTTCGTTTATGAGTTGAAGCCGGTAACGTCGCGGTAAAAACGTATCTTTAAAGTCGGCTAAAAAGTCGGCCCAGCTATCCCAGCTCTCGCGGTTATTCCGGCACCAGAGGAGTGCGTCCCCCCTGAGTAACTCGGGTAGGCCTCGTAGCCAGTGTACGTCGGAGAACTCGTATGCAGCTCTTAATTCGTCGATACGTTCCAGGAAGGCCCACGGGTCTTTTCCGTCGAAATGTAAGCCCCATTTACGCATTTGATTCATGATGTGTGTTGACGCGGGGGCGGATTCTATTACAGGCGCGTTTTCTACCGGTGTTGCGGGTATTACAGTAATCGCGGGCGCGGACCCGAGGAGGGCTTCGTTTGACGCGGTACTCGCGAACATCTCGGGGTGTTCGTTAAAATACTGGCGTAATCTTTGTCGGAGTACGTCGATGCTGCCTTCGGTGTCTAGCCCGTATTTCCGGAGTTCGTTACTTAAATCGATTTTATTAAGACGGTAATATTCGCTTCGCATTACACTGTTTCCGCGAACGTCTCTTCCTAACAGTCAGGTCCCTGTACGGGCGCCATAAAACAACCTGTTTTCCCGATGCTCGGATCTTAGCTCGCAGCTGGTCAGGGTCGAGAAAGAGGCGCGGAGGAAGAGACGATATATCGGTATCTGATAATTACTGCGGGTTTATTATAAACTGAAGTTATTAGATTTACAATATTAGATGAGGCGACAGCCTCAGTATCGCTGTTACAATGGATAGAAAATGTCGCGTTGTTAATACAAGTATTAATTCGCTTTACAATATACGTGCGAGGTGATCGCACGGTGATGCAAGATAGTTTCCCGGATTTACGTGACGGGCCTACGGCGGTAGCTGACGGGGCGCTTTGTTTCGCGGTCGATGGGCGCGGTCGATAGTCCGCGTAGGGTGTCGCGAAAAGTGAAAGTAGCGCGGTAAGTAGGCGGCGCCTAATTTGGGGGATTCGCGTAAATGCCTTAGGACGGCGTGAGGCGTGTACGGCACGCGAAACGATTAGGTGCGCGGTATTAGCGCGAGGCGGGTACAGCACGCGGAGCTGTACGGACAAGCGCGTTATAATGGCGTGTGGATACGTTGTGCGAGGATCTTGACAAGATGTCAGGAAGCTGCGTGTAATCGGGAACACCCGACTGGGAGGAGTACTCTCCTCCACAGTACACGGAGACGGCAACCGGGGACACCCGGCAGGACGGAGCACGCTCCGTCCAGTGCACGTCAAGGGAAAAGACCACGGCCGGGTACGCCCGGCGTACAGAGAACGCTCTGGTACTAAACGTGGACTTCGTGTGCGATAAACGGCGATACCGGTTACCGAGAACTCTCGGAAGAGACGAGTACACTCAACCTCGCCGGTATTACCGGGACTCAGGACAGCGGTGTCGGCGTACGAGAACTCCCGAATAGAGACTGAGTACTCTCAACCTCGTCGACACGGCTGGTGATTTGCAAGGAGCAGGATCGGGACGGGAAGTCGTGAGCAGCGGACAGGTCTGGTCGGATTGCTGGCTCACGACGGAGTCTCCTAATTAGGCAAATTCGTTGCCTTTTTATACCCCCTGGGCTCGTTATTTCGGAAGCGGGGGGTATCGCTTACGCGGAGCCGCACGTGGGGGGGATGTCGGGCCGGAGTAGGGGCGCCGAGCGCTCCGGCGTCGCGAACGCGCTCGATACTGTTCGGGCGCGTACGGATATCGATCCGTTTGTCCCGAATCGATATCCGGCGGCGAGTGCGCCGACTTTAATCGTTTAAAAATATGTGGGGGTATTCCGCCCCCGTTCTTCGCCCGACAGATGGTCGGCCGGGCGGTTCGGCTGGTGGACGGCCGGAACGATGCATATTCAGGGATGCATCGTTACATATATGTATATATGATTGTATATAACTATATATATTTATATTTGATTAGATACAATAATATTACATTAAATCATATTTGATTACATAAAGTCATATTGCGCCAAATTTCGGATCTAATTCAGGGTGAGTTTTTATAATTGACACACCTAAATATCTCGAAAACGACGCATTTTAGAGAAAAATGTTTTAGACAAAAGTTGTATGGTTTCAAGGGGGACACATGATGAAAATATGGACTTGACTTTGAGTGGCCTTTCTAAGGTCAGGTCAAGGTCACCTCAAATTTTTTGAATAAAACTTCCTATTTTTTATTGCACATTCCTGTAGCTTACCTCGAGACCTTTCCAAAACACTATAACGAAGTATTTTATTATTAAGTACTTTTCGAGTTATTAAGGCTTGAAATTTATAGTACCGCCGGCATTAGCATTATCCAAAATGTACCGCGAAAAGGTTGCAAATTTTGGAGCAATGTTTTTATCGATGAATACGATGATAATGATAAGAACCATTACCGGTGTAAATACCATGTGATCCGAATAGAATTGTCTCACATCATCATCTGATCGTTCCGATTAAAAAAGAGTTGTGATACGTAGTTACAAGTTCAGTTGTCTAGTTTAGTCTCTTGGAGAATAGAGGGACGATGACGGATACACCTTGGGTGATGCTAATGCCGGCGGTACTATAAATTTCAAGCTTTAATAACTCGAAAATTACTTAATGAAAAAATACTTTATTATAGTGTTTTGGAAAGGTCTCGAGATAAGCAATAAGAATATGCAGTAAAAAATGGGAAATTTCATTGAAAAAATTGGATGTGACCTTGACCTAATCTTGGAAAGGTCACTCAAGGTTAAGTCCATATTTTCATCATGTGTCCCGCCTTGAAATCATACAATTTTTGTCAAAAACATTTTTTTTTAAGTGCGTCTTTTTTGAGATATTTAGGTGTGTCAATTTAAAAAACTCACCCTGTATATGGCCAATTATATATGATCTTATATAATTACATAACCATTTTTTCTCGAGTATTGAGAGTTCTGACTTCCTTTTGAATAGTTCTAGAGTTCCTGATAGGTTAAACCAATAGTTCTGCCCATTAAAGCCAAAAAAAAAACACGTTAGTGCAAACTGAGACGCTAGGTTCACGCAGCATCTCACTTTGTCCTGCGTAAGTTTTTGGTACAGTATTTGTCAGATTTTAAAAAATCTATAGTTCTACATGAGTTCTAGGCCGATTGTCGACAGTTCTGTGAGTTCTATTATATTCATATTCGTGTAGTTCTGAACGTGTCCTAACGTTTTCCGAAGAGTTTTAATGATGATAATTATTTAAAAATTTTTTAAATAAATTTTAAATCCCGATAAAGGCGCATTTACTGGTACATGAGTGAGAGACGCTAGTCGATTTTTGACAATTCTCTGAGTTCTATTATAATTCTCCTGTAGTTCTGAACGTGTCCTAACGTTTTCCGAAAAGTTCTGGCAATAAGCATTATTTATTAATTTTTTAAGTAATTTTTATCACCCGAGAAAACCACATTTACGGATATGGGTGAGACGCTAAACGAAATCTCGGAGTTCTGGTTTGTGTAAAAAATTTTTTGTATAATTCTTAGCACATTTATGTATTTTCTAAAGAGTTTCCAGCACTAGCAATGTTGTATAATTTTTAAGAAAAATTAATACCGCCCACGCGCTAAAAAAATAAATTATTTAAAAATCATACAACTTTGCTAGTGCCAAAAATTCTTTGGAAAATACTTATATATGTTCAGAACTATACAAAAAGCATTTTTAATAAACCGGAGCTCCGAGATTTTGCACAGCGTCTTACATTATTTTTTCTAAGTACTCAACTCTCGGGCGATTTTAATTTATTTAAAAATCATACAAGATTGCTAGTGCCGGGAACTCTGTAGAAAGTACTTAAAATAATAAAAATTGTGAGTCTTATTCGGCCTGACTAGTAATTTATTCTTAAAAGAACAAGAACAACGTTTTGGCCCTTACTTTGGGTCCTTATTAAGTTATTGACAATGCTGAAACAATATGATTAACAATATGATTAACTCAATATGCTACCCTTACAGTGGTAAAGTACAAAAAACTTACATAAATCATTGCGCGTCAAATTACAATACTTCTGTCATAATTAAAGTTGCGTGAACAGACGATGAACAGTTAAAGAGAGTACTTATTGAGGAGACATACGCGTCTCTTTTAACAAACAGGACAAATGATACATGCTTCGTAAATAATCATAAAGCAAAATAAATAACATAGAGTGTGAAGTTTAGAGAGAAAATATTATACGGTCATAGACCATTGGTAAATTATCCGTGTCGTTTTGAGAATTGATAGCCTGTTTATGTTTTTTAATGAACATCATTTCAGAAATTTCGCGTTTTTTAAGGTTGTGTTCCCTGTGTAAAATTTTAACATCTTGCCAATTAAAAGTTTTTTGTACTTTACCACTGTAAGGGTAGCATATTGAGTTAATCATATTGTTAAAAGTTATGACTGAAATCAGTTCTATGTTTGCTGACAACCGAACGTTTAGTGGGGAGCTTATTAATATCCGCGAAATGTTCTTTTATGCGGGTTTCTAAATGTCTTTTTGTTTGACCGATATAGCAAGCATTGCAATCAGTGCAATCAAGTTTGTAAACTACCTCCGTGCATTTCTTATTGTCTAATCTATCTTTCCCTTTTTTGATTAACACATCCAACTTCTTAGGTACCGTGTATAAAGTTGTTAAGCCGTAATTACTAAAAATGCGTCGTAAGTCCTCACTAAAAATTTTTACATACGGAATGGGTACATAATGTTTTAAGTCTAAGGCATTGTTGTCCTTGTCATCGATACTGACACCATCATGAGAGATCAGTTGTTTTTTAATTACACCGAGTCTCATTTGTATGTGTTTGTTCACAAGAACATCAGGAGAACAATTATTCGACAAAACGGATTTCACAAATTTGATATTTTCTTCGTGAAAACGCTCGTCGGACAAAAGACTAGCATGATCGACCAAGTAATAAGCTCCCCACTAAACGTTCGGTCGTCAGCAAACATAGAACTGATTTCAGTCATAACTTTAATTGGCAAGATGTTAAAATTTTACGCAGGGAACACAACCTTAAAAAACGCAAAATTTCTGAAATAATGTTCATTAAAAAACATAAAAAGGCTATCAATTCTCAAAAAGACACGGAAAATTTACCAATGGTCTATGACCGTATAATATTTTCTCTCTAAACTTCACTCTCTATGTTATTTATTTTGCTTTATGATTTTTTTACGAAGCATGTATCATTTGTCCTGTTTGTTAAAAGAGACGCGTATGTCTCCTCAATAAGTACTCTCTCTAACTGTTCATCGTCTGTTCACGCAACTTTAATTATGACAGAAGTATTGTAATTTGACGCGCAATGATTTATGTAAGTTTTTTGTACTTCACCACTGTAAGGGTAGCATATTGAGTTAATCATATTGTTTCACCATTGTCAATAACTTGATAAGGACCCAAGGTAAGGGTCGAAACGTTGTTCTTGTCCTTTTAAGAATAAATTACTGCCAGTCAGGCCGAATAAAACTCACATTTATTATTTTGTTTACTGACGAATAATTATTTTATTGATTAAAGTAATAAAATCTATACAAAAAATATTATTTATAAACCAGAACTCTGAGATTTCGTCCAGTGTCTTACTCATATACCCCTAATTGGGGTTTTTCGGGAGATAAAAATTATTTTAAAAATAAATAAATAATGCTTATCCTCAGAACTTTTTGGAAAACGTTTGGATACATTCAGAACTACACGAGAATTATAATAGAACTAACACTGTTCGAGAAAGTAGATAATCGTTAAATAGTTTAACTTTGTATATATCGAATATTCCCGAAAGCAGAACATTCCGTTCGCCGATAAGGCTTCTCTGCTTAAGAATTTTTCTAATATCACGTTTAAATACATGTTCTATTTCTAGACAGGCAACCCGGTGTTGATCCCTGATTGGTGAATTCAAAGGATCGATACCGGCTTGTTATGATCCGCGAGTCCTTGTTCGTGTGGATCAAGAGACACGGTAGTGTCTCGCGCCAAGTACGCGCGGAGCGAGACAGCCGTGGTTCTATATACGCGACGCGACGATTTGCGAGTACCCGAGATTTTTAGATCTCGATAACCAGTGAACGAATCAATCTAACTAGGCTTATCGTAAAGCTTGGACCAAATTTATATAAGAAAAGTGTTTTTATTTTTCCGCTTCGTGCCCTACGAGCGGAGATATTACGATGCATAGGATAAATTGTGAAATTTTCAATTAAGAAACGTTATCGTCGTCCCAGATCGTGACTTTCACATCCTCGCCACGGCGCGCGGCGCGCCGTGGTGGTGGAGGTAGCGTTACTTTCACATTCTTGACGTTATGGCGCTATTTTCCATTTTAGAGCAACAAAGTGTCGCTAGCGGTGCACTTGGTGTACTGAGCGCAGTCGCACTGCCGGTGCACTTGGTGTACTGAGTGCAGTCGCACTGCCGGCGCGGCGCCCCGCGGCCCGGCGGTGTATGACAGCGCGGAGCGAGATAACCTACGCGGCTGCATCGACTCGGGCTTTGCGCGATTCGGGAGTGTGTGTGTGGTGATGAGATGTTACGAGACGGGCTCGGCGTCCAACGAGCAAAATTTCGGGACTATTCGGGAGTGTGTGTGTGGTGAAAAACGTTTGAGTCCGGCTCGCGAATCAAACTTGTACATGTTATGGGGCGCTTTAGACGTCCGCGTCGCGTCATCAAGATCAAGAGACACGGTAGTGTCTCGCGCCAAGTACGCGCGGAGCGAGACAGCCGTGGCTCTATATACGCGACGCGACGAGTTGCGAGTACCCGAGATTTTTAGATTTTGATAACCAGTGAACGGATCAAGTTCTAACTAGGCTTATCGTAAAGCTTGGACCAAATTTATATAATAAAAATGTTTTTATATTTCCGCTACGTGCCCTACGAGCGGAGATATTACGATGCAAAATCCGATCCTGAAAATTTTCATTTAAGATACGTCCACGTTCTCCGTTTGCTGTGTTCTCTACGGCGCGGCGCTTGAGTCTAATTTTCTTGTGGCGTTCATACCCTTGCCGTTATGCGGCGCTCTAGTCTCTACGCGTAGAGATTGGTAGAGATGCGTTAGTTCGATCGATCTATCAGATGTGAGGTGACAGGAGTAAACATAACCGTAAAGTGGCCCATACACGTCGCGAGTCCGGTTCGGCTCGGTTTTTACTCGTTTGTGGGTGGAATGTCACGAACCGGATTCGGCGTCCAACGAGTTAAATTTCGGGACTATTCGGGAGTGTGTGTGTAGTGAAAAACGTTCAAGTCTCATTACATGTACGAGTTTGACTCGCGAATCAAGCTCGCCGAGCCGGACTCGCGAGTCAAACTCGTACATGTAATGGGCCGCTTTAGACGTCCGCGTCGTCGAGAAATATTCCGTCCGCGTCGAGGTTATATGATGCTTACGATGTTTACGTGTGCGTTTAGTCGGGGCTCGTGCAGTGATAACGTGCAATGTGTGATAAACTATCGTAAGTAAACTATATCGTGCGTGATAATAAACTCACGCTCTCTTTCGCTCGCTTGCTTGCTCGCTTAATCTCGTCTCTTACGAGCTAAAGTGAGGTTATTTATATCCTCTAAATAAATCGCGTTCGCAAGAGAGATCGATCGAGTCATCGTTATCACACGCGTCAAAGTGAGTGAGGTTAACGTGTCATGTCACATTGACACCGCAGGGAGGATTGATTAGCACAATCCTCTGGGCTTATAAATACAGTACTCGCTCTGCTTTCATGTTGATTATTAACAATACGTTACGTCAGGGTATGTAAGTTTTGAGATGTCTGCAGATTAAAATAAAAACACTTTTCATATATAAATTTGATCCAAGCTTTACGATAAGCCTAGTTAGAACTTGATCCGTTCACTGGTTATCGAGATCTAAAAATCTCGGGTACTCGCATCATCTTCTATCGGCCCGAACGTTGTTTACGACGACGGATCGGGCCGGCTCGGCCTCGCTCGTCACGCATAACGCGGAGCGTGCGACACGCGGGGCGCGAGCGCGAGCTCGGGTAGATACGCGATCTTTTAAATTGTTGAACAATTTCGAGAGCAGAATTTCATCTAATCGAAATATCTTGTGTAAAATACAGTATACCTTCACTCTTCCCACGCTTCCGCTGCTCTAATCTAACGAAGTGTATCTGATATTTAAAAAATCGATGTCGATAGACATTATGGCGTTTGATGTATCTATAACAAAAAGAGGTAATATCCGTACAAAATTACCTTTTACAAAAAGGTAAAGAAAAGACGCCAAGCACGCGGGTGTACCTTGAAAAAATCGAAGTAGTTATCTTTGTACCTCGAAAAAATCCAAGTAATATCTTTACCTTGAAAAAATCGAAGTAATATATTTACCTTGAAAAAATCGAAGTAATCTTTGTACCTTGAAAAAATCCAAGTAATATCTTTACCTTGAAAAAATCGAAGTAATATATTTATTACAAAAGAAAAGAAATGATCTTTAAATTATGCGCCAATTAAATATATATTATATCAAAAAATAACTATTGGTCTTTTAAAAAATGTATGCCCATTGAAGTGAAAAAATTAATATAAAATGTGAAAAATTTTAGTAAAAAAAATTTTGCGCTGCTAAATTTAAAAATATTTAAAAGCAATAAATAACTAATTTAAAATATTAAATTAATAATTACAATGTGAATGTAGAGACTTTCACACATTAATTTAAAGTATTTTTTCCATTTATAGAAGTTGTTTTATTAATATATGTTCAGGATTGACTAACAATATATTTATCAATTTTATCATATGTTCATGATTCTAATTTTGCGTTATAAAGTATATCGATTCTCAAGTAATATCTCGATATATTCCACGCGTTCCAAGGAGCGTGCGACGCGTTCGCGGAAACGTTCGCCAATAAGAGCGTTACGTCACTCCCTCCCCAAGAGACGATTTTCGGCTCATCGATAGATATCATCGAAACAAAGACCAAACGAGTTCAATACGTGAAGCGAGTATATTGTGAGCTGTGCTGAGTCGTTAAACCAGAGAACATTCAAGAACATTCGCGTGAAAGATCGAGTGCGAGTTTCTCTTATCAACGCGATCGCGATCAACGTTGCGAGTCTGATGCACCCGCGTGCATCGAAGTTGAAAGCTCCGTCGACAATTCAATTGTGAGCGCGATTATCGTCCCGATATATTCCAACGCGCGTTGCTCCGATTGTGCGAGCGTTTCGCAGTGATTTGCTCGCCGCAAGATTGCCCAAAGACAATCTGCAAAGGCTTGTGCATTTGACCACACAATTGGTAACATCAGCAATTATAACAAAGTGATTGTTCCTTGTTAACAAAGACATTCCGTTAATTTCAAAATTGACCTTCGACCAATTCAACGACTCTTGACGTTTAACTCACGCTCCAAAACATCTCGCTTCTAGAGTCACCTCTCTCTCTCGCACTTTCCTAGCTCCCGTCGCTCCCACCTCTCGCTCTCTCTGAGCGCTCCCGGCATCTCTCACGTTCGTCGCGACAAATCTCGCTCGCGCGCGAACAATATATATTATTATGTTTAGCAGTGTCAAGTTTTTTTCACTAAAATTTTTCACATTTTATATTAATTTTTTCACTTCAATGGGAATACATTTTTTAAAAGACCAATAGTTATTTTTTAATATAATATATATTTAATTGGCGCATAATTTAAAAATATCATTTCTTTTTTTTTTGTAATAAATATATTACTTCGATTTTTTCAAGGTAAAGATATTACTTGGATTTTTTCGAGGTGACGATTACGTGCAAGAATTGAAAGAAAAATTACGTCCAACGCAACGAGTCGCAAAAGAACATTTACAAACTGAGAAAGAAAAAGCAAAGAAACCTACGATAGGAAAACCAAAAAAACCACTTTTGAAGTGGGAGAAAAAGTGCTATTGCACGATGACACCGTACGTTGAGGAAAATTGAAGAAGTTGGAACCAAATTGGTTAGAACCATACACAATAATCGAAAAGAATTCTGAGGTCAATTACACCCTCAAAATAGGACAAAAAGTATAAAAGTGCATGTAAATAGAATAAAAGCCTTTATTGAGCACTAAGTCAAAAACCGAAGCAGCAAAAATAATTAATTTTAACGTAAAGCATAGATAAATAAATAAATAGAGTGTGCAAATAAGAATAAGTTAAAATTAGATAAAATAATAGGCACTTACCAGAGTAGGCCTACGACCCTCTGGTCGTTGGTGACGTCCAGGGTCACCCGTAGGACCCTCAAATGGTACACCTGAGGCTCCTCGTAACGGGGAGGGGGTGCTTGCCCGCCGGTCTCCTCATGCCGCGGAAGGGGTAATCACGGTCGACTATACCACTTACAAACGCACCCCTACGCGAAGCACGTAACCAGTACGTGCGAATACATGAATCGCACGTCGCCAGTGTAAAATGTAGATTGCAATGGTGAATTACCCACCAACTACAAGAATTTATGCAGCAAACCGACGAATTATGTAAAAACATACTCGCAATCGACACTCAGCAAATCAAAAATATTTTAAGTACGATAGAGAAAGAGAACAAAAAATTAACGCAATTATTAACGCGATTACAAACTATATAAAAAGCAACTGATAATAAACGAGGATTTATAAACGCGATTGGAACGACCAGCAAAACGTTCGGCACAATGGATGCCGACGACGAACGCCTCATACATGAGCAGCTAGAATTAATAAATATTTTATTTATCCGGTAGGATCTAGTATTACCATTGCGATAATAATAAGCACGATAGGAATAATTGTATACGTAATAAAACGAAAAAACAAGCAAACGCCGAACCGCGCACACTAGGTGATGCGATGTTGTATTAGCTTATAAGATAAATGTAAAAGAAAATAATGAAAATGATACTACCCCTATAGAATGAAGGTAAAATAAGGAATTTGTAATGGAGTACGAGAAACTCCGAACCGTAGTTTCTCTCTTCCAAAAGGGGGAGAGATGTTGCTACCCGAACTCGTGACGATTACCACAGTTAGTATTATGAAAATAGGAAGTCGCGAGCTAAACGGGAAACCACAAGTCAGCATGACAGCTGACTGCGCGGCCAGTCTCTCTACCAAGAACCGACACGACCTAGAGAGGTTCGAGGAACGCTGACTACGCAAGGACCCTGAACCGATCCTGACGACTCGGCCTGACGACCAATACGAGATAAATAGAGAGGAGAGCAGGCATCGGCAGGGCAGTTCAGAGTCAGTCAGTGACGGGTTGTTACGCGTATTGAATATAAGACCTTTGTAAGATTTAAAAATCAGTGAATTTATTAAAGAATACCTAAAGTCATATTAGAGTCTGTGAATTCCTTCCCGACTCCTCCACGGAACGACGATCCCCATACTTGAGCACGGAGCGGCACAACATACGCGAGAATTATAATGGAACTGACACAATTGTTGAAACTCGGTCAGTGTCTCACCCATCTATAAATGCGATTTTCTCGAGATAAAAATTATTTTTAAAATATTTAAACAATTGTCATCATTAGAACTATTTAAAAAACGTTAGAACACGTTTAGAACTGCGCGAAAATTATAATAGAACTAACACAACTAAGACAATGTAGAGAAAAACGAGATATATGTTGTGTTAGTGAAAGATTCTCTTTCACTCAATACTCGCTCGCCACTGCCTCTGCGATTCCCGAACACATTTTATTTTGGAAAATTGTAAATGTAGAAATTAATATTATTATTCGATTTCTTTTTCTCTCTCTCATTGTTCTATGTATAAAAGTATCAAGATAAAGTTATCGATAAGTGAGTACTTTACGAGATATTTTATATTTTGTATATTAAAAATATCATGACAAAATTTAAAAAGTTTTATTATATTTTTTTGAAAACGTCTCGACAAGGGCTACAAAAACACGCAATAAAAAATAGGTGTTTCAATTTAAAAAATTTAATGTAATCTTGATATGACCTTAACAATGTCACCCAAGGTTACTAACATTTCTATTTTTTTCTTCCTTAGAACCAAACAACTTTTGTTTAAAAGGTTTCCTTTTAAAACTTACTGTAACAAATTTTGAGAGATTTTTGTGAATCTTTTAAAATGGGACACCCTGTATGTGTGTGCACACACGTACACATATTAAGTTACAGTAGATATTATATTTTCAATTATTTTTATAATATTTTTACAATATTGCTCTGACATTTTGGCGAAATGTTGCAATGCAATGTCTCTGTAATGTCTGTGCAACATTGCATTGCAATTTTTTAATATTGCAACGTTCTCGAAATATGACAGCAAGCTTCTGTATGCTGTATGGGTAGTTATAATTGCAATGTTGAAAAGATTCATTCACGTTTCAGATAAAAAATTTCTTTTAATAGGAAAATTAGGTAAATTATGTTCTTTAGCAAATTACATAAGAATTGCACAATTGCTGCTAGTATACTTATAATTTTCCTTTCTGACTACTGATAAAAATTTCTTAGCAAAATTGAATTTAATTAAAATTGTACTTTAATTGAAAGAGAAACAAAAAGTACTAATAAAAATTCATTTCTTACGTTTGCTTAATCAATTTTGTGTAATAAATGTCTACAGCAAGTTCATTTATTCGACCAGACTGGCTAATATTAATTTAACGTTTTTCCGATATGAAAATTGGAAGACTGCGAGCCGACTTGGTTTGTCGGATTCACACAGCACTCTTCGAATCAATCGTCGAGACATTAATTTCGACCATGGGTTTTGGTCTGTTGATGTAGATAGTTCAATTTTTCATTTTTATTGCGAAAAATATTACCCCAGCCAGGGTTCGAACCTGGAATCTCCCGCATTTCGTTCGGGCGACTTACCAATTTGACTACCGGAGCATGTGGTAATATTTATCAAAAATGTTTTAGACAAAAGTTGTATGGAGGGGGACAAATAATGGAAAAATAAATTTTCGTAAAAAAATCGATTTTTTAAATTCACATAAAGTTCATCGCCACTTTTTAAATGAAATCATATGATTTCTATTACATAATACGATTTCTCCAGTTACTGCACATAACAGTATTAGAGTAGAGTTATTAAAAAATCAATAGTTCACGTAATATTTTACCTTTTTCAAAAAGGTAAAAAACAGACGCCAAGCACGCGTGGTGTACCTCGAAAAAATTGAAGTAATATATTTGTACCTCGAAAAAATTCAAGTAATATTTTTATGAAAAACCTATCTTTGTACCTCGAAAAAAACCCAAGTAGTAGTATATTTATCACAAAAGTTGCGTTACCTTATTTAATCTAAGTGATTATTTATTACAAAAAAAAGAAATGATATCTTTAAATTGCGCCAATTAAATATATATTATCTCAAAAAATAACTATTGTTCTTTTAAACAATTAAACCCAAGAGGTAGTACCTTTACAAAAAAAAAAAAAAAAAATTTAAGTATGTATCTAGTATATGTATTCCCATTGAAGTGAAAAAATTAATATGAAATGTGAAAAATTTTAGTTAAAAAAACGGCGCTGCTAAATTTTAAAATATTTTAAAGCAATAAATAACTAATTAAAAATATTAAATTAATAATTACAATGTGAATGTAGAGATGCTTTCACACATTAATTTAAAGTACTTTTTCCATTTATAGAAATTGTTTCATTAATATATATTATTTTGTTTAGCAGCGCCAAGTTTTTTTCACTAAAATTTTTCACATTTTATATTAATTTTTTCACTTCAATGGGAATACATATAGATACATACTTGAAATTTATTTATTTTTTTTTTTTTGGAAAGATACTACCCCTTGGGTTTAATTTTTTAAAAGAACAATAGTTATTTTTCGAGATAATATATATTTAATTGGCGCAATTTAAAGATATCATTTTTTTTTTGTAATAGATAATCACTTAGATTAAATAAGGTAACGCAACTTTTGTGATAAATATACTACTACTTGGGTTTTTTTTTAGGTACAAAGATAGGTTCTTCATAAAGATATTACTTGGATTTTTTTGAGGTACAAATATATTACTTCAATTTTTTCGAGGTACACCACGCGTGCTTGGCGTCTTTTTTTTACCTTTTTGAAAAAGGTAATTTTGTACGGATATCATGCCTTTTTGTAATATTACGCATTTTATATGAACAGTATATCTTATTTTTCGAAATACAAAGGTATTACGTATACCGCCCGTTACTTAAGTTTTTTCGAGGTACAAAGATAACTACGTGTACCACTTGTTACTTAGGTTTTTTCGATTACCACTACAGTCATGTCTTGTTATTAAATTTACTTTTTTATTTTATCTGCTTATTCTCTTGAGGATTTCAAACTACCAGACATAATTCTAAGTTATAATACAAATATTTAGATTGAATTTTATCAGAGATATTATGGCGTTTGATGTATCAACTGCAAAAAAGAAAATTAAGTTTAAAAGATAATTCGGACAGTGAAGATTATAGCAAGGCTGCTGTACCTTGAAACAAAATTACCAATTGTAAAAAACTTCTGTAGTACTTTCTTACCAGATGGTAATAAAAATTTGAATCTTTTTTAGGTAAATATGCATATTAGGTCAAACCTCACCGATGACCTTGACCTTGACATATGCTGTCAAGGTCACCCTCCTGAGTGACCTTCAGAAGGTTTTAGCTGGCGGTCATTGTTTATTAAAGTTATAAACAAAAAAATTTTTTAAATATAGCAGTTATTTTGAGTGTTGAAAGGCATAAACAACCTTGACCTTGACATATGTTGTCAAGGTCACCCTTCTGAGTGACCTTCAGAAAGTTTTAGCTGGCGGTCATTGTTCATTAAAAAGTTATAAACAAAAAAAATTTGGTGGGGAAAATTATTTAACGCAGTAAATTGTTGGTATAATGAAAGGAAAGTTATTTAAAGCAGAGAATAGAGAAATATGTGCTTCAACTTACAAAGCACATACTTGTAAAGCGCGTCACTAACCTATAGGTTAGTGGCGCGCTTTACAAGTGTGTGCTTTGTATGTGCTTCAACTTACAAAGAACATACTTGTAAAGCGCGTCACTAACCTATAGGTTTTGTCAATAACCAACTATTATCTGCTTTAACAAAGCTTTAACATGCTTTTGCCATGATTAAAGCAGAGAATACTTGTATTTACACTTTCTAATACATAAAATTGTGTATATACTTTTCAATATGCCAACAATTCACTGCTTTAAATAATTTTCCCCACCAAATTTTTTTTGTTTATAACTTTTTAATAAACAATGACCGCCAGCTAAAACCTTCTGAAGGTCACTCAGGAGGGTGACCTTGACAACATATGTCAAGGTCAAAGTCGTTTATGCCTTTCAATACTCAAAATAACTGCTATATTTTTAATTTTCTTTTTGTTAATAACTTTTTAACGAACAATGACCGCCGGCTAAAACCTTCTGAAGGTCACTCAGGAGGGTGACTTTGACAACATATGTCAAGGTCAAGGTCATCGGTGAGGCTTGACCTAATATGCATATTTACCCTTTTTTATTTTGGAAGATATATATATATGTACTTTAGTAATATATTTTTTTCAAAATTTTTAAATTAAAACTGTGGCTCAGCAAAATAAATAACTTAAAAGTATTCCAAGGTACAGCACCTTCCCCTACTAATATTTTAAATAAGTATAAATATATAACAGAACGGAGGAAGAGTAAAAAAGACACAACGGGTCTTTGCAAAAAAAATTGCACAAATCAAACATATTGTTACATATTTTAAGCAAAATACCATTGTATCAGATACACTTTGTTAGATTAGAGCAGCGAAAGCATGGGAAGAGTGAAGGTATACTGTATTTTACACAAGATATTTCGATTAGATGAAATTCTGCTCTCGAAATGATTAAAAAATTTGAGAAGTTGGCACCTATTTTAACCACTATTTTAACTAATAAAAATTATAACCATGGTCCTCAAATATTTGCAGGTTCGCACATTTAAGTGATTTCTGAAATTATTTATGTTTTGACATTGTTTAGGAATAAGCGTTAATTTTGTTCAACAATTTAAAAGATCGCGTATCTACCCGAGCTCGCGCTCGCGCTCCGCTTGCGCTCCGCGTGTCGCACGCTCCGCGTTAAGCGTGACGAGCGAGGCCGAGCCGGCCCGATCCGTCGTCGTAAACAACGTTCGGGCCGATAGAAGATGATTCGAGTACCCGAGATTTTTAGATCTCGATAACCAGTGAACGGATCAAGTTCTAACTAGGCTTATCGTAAAGCATGAACCAAATTTATATAAGAAAAGTGTTTTTATTTTTCCGCTACGTACCCTACGAGCGAAGATATTACGATATGTTATATGTCAGACGACGACGACGACGCGACATGGACGTTTCTTAAATAAAAATTTTCAAGATCGGAATTTGCATCGTAATATCTCCGCTCGTAGGGCACGTAGCGAAAAAATAAAAACACTTCTTATATAAATTTGTTCCCAACTATCCATTAAGCCTAGTTAGTACTCGATCCGTTCGCTGGTTATCGAGATCTAAAAATCTCGGGTTGCAACTCGTCGCGTCGCGTAATAGAGCCACGGTGGTCTCGCTCCGTGCGTACTTGGCGCGAGACACTACCGTGTCTCTTGATACTTTATTCTGGCGCATTTTAATATAAAATATAAAATATTTCGTAAACTATTGATTTTTTGATAACTACTCTAATACTTTTATATGTAGAATAACTAGAGGAAACATATTAAGTAAAAAAATCATATAATTCCATTTTACAAATGTCTATAATAATTATATTTATGATAAATGTTTATTCCTTTTGTAGAAAACACATTGCACGCTTTAATGAATTATCAGAAAGTAAACTAAAAGGAAGAAAATATATGGAATAATATAATATACAGTGTCTCATAGTATGTACAATCTACTTTAGAGATTGATTTATGACTTAAAAATAATTCAATAAAAAATGTGAACATATATCCGACTTGACTTTGTTTTTAAGTTGTCTTGCAAGAAAAGGTTTAGTGTGGATCTATCGCAAAATAATTTCAAATGTAAATTGCAAAATAATTCTCCATATCTATATAAATCATTTTTTTAAATATTTAAAAAGAGAAATTTACCATTGACAAGCTCAACTTTTGCGACATAATTACAAACAAATATACATATAAAAATAACGGATTAGGACATTATATACATCATTTTGTCAATTATAGTTTTTTTAGTAAAATATTCTACATCTTACAGGCACTTTATACACAGTGCAAGTTTTTTTTAAATTGAGACACTTTAATATCTCGCAAATAACTCATTTTTTAAAAAATAATTTGAAACCAAAGTTGTTTGGTTTTTTGGGGGGGAGGGGGCATAACAACATTAATTATTTTTTATTTGGCGTACGTTTTCATCAGGGTTATTTTAAAGTCAATTTTATTTCTTAAATAGGAACCTATTTTTGTTTTAAGAGAATCTTATTTTATGTAAGAAAACAAACAACTTTTATCTGAAATGTTTTTGACGTAGAACTACGTCTTTCTCAGCGTTGGTTATGAGGTAACATTGGGAGCACAGATGTAACAAAAACATGTCACACTTTGAACGTTTACATCTTTGAAACTAATAATCGTAGAGTAATGATTAATACGTCATTAGTTAGATTATATACTCCCATTTCATCTCTAAAGTCTCGAAAGTCTCAAAGAGCTTCTTCAATGAGGAAGCCAAACAATTATAAGCAAATAATTATGCTCAAGTCTCAACCACTTTCAATAATTGTTCTTTTTGGCAATTTATTATTAATTATTGGCAGCTTTTCTAATTCCATTATATTCTTTAGTCTTTTCTACCTCTATTTCATATATAATGCTTTAAGATTTGGTTGATTAGACCCAGCTTTATTAAGCTTCTATGTATGTACGTATTCCTCGCAAATTCTAACGTATGTAACTCAAGAACTAATCAACCAAATTTTAGAGAATTATATATAAAATAAGGTTAGAAAGGACTGAAAAATATAATAGAATTACAAATATATTGCCAATAAAATAAAATAAGTGTACAAATTAGAAACTTGCACATTGCTTCCTCATCATTTTTTTCGCTTATACAATATAACTCAAGAACTAATCAACCAAATTTTAAAGAATTATATATAAAATAGGGGTAGAAAAAACTGAAAAATATAATTAAATTAGAAAAAAATTGCTAATATAATAAAACAGTGTTCAAATTAAAAATTTGCACTTTGCTATTTTTCGCTTACATACAGGGTGTTCGGAAATTCAACCGACAAACTTTCAGAGATTGTCGGGGGCACCATAAGGATCATTTTTTGCAAGTGGACCTAAGGTCGGAAACGTGTCGTTACATTGCTACGGCATACAGGGTATTCGACATACAGGGTGTTTATTTGCTCGAATCTGTAAAAAAAATGGGCCAAAACATCATACGACACACTCGGGCGGTTATAAGAGCAGATCCTCCACCATTTACCACCCCCACCTTCATTCGCGGATACAACCATTTTAAACACCTTGTATGCCGTAGCGATGTAACGACACGTTTCCGACCATAGGTCTATTTGCAAAAGATAATCGAGGGCACCATAATCCTTATGGTGCCCTCGACAATCTCTGAAAGTTTGTCGGTTGAATTTCCGAACACCCTGTATAACTCAAGAACTAATCAACCAAATTTTAAAGAATTATATGTATAGGGGTAAGAAACACTGAAGAATATAATTGAATTAGAAAAAAATTGCCAATATAATAAAATAGTTACGCCGGAGGTAGGCCACCCGGGGGGATTTAACCTTTAAGAGTCCAGCATAACCCTCGGTCCTTTACCGAGGGTATCTGAAAGGATTTTCCCCACGTAAAGAAAAGCTTAAAAGTAAATATAGTAAAACATTTCTTATGTTTTACTTCTAAATAATTTTTAATCTGAAAAACCACACGGGCACAGTAACAACTGTGCCGCAACCAACAACATAGAACTACGTAGGGCTACGTCAACTGTCACTATTTTATGTTAAAGTATTCAGCGAAGGACAGTTGACGTAGGGCTACGTAAACTGTCCTTCGCTGAATACTTTAACATAAAATAGTGACAGTTGACGTAGCCCTACGTAGTTCTATGTTGTTGGTTGCGGCACAGTTGTTACTGTGCCCGTGTGGTTTTTCAGATTAAAAATTATTTAGAAGTAAAACATAAGAAATGTTTTACTATATTTTATGTATACACAAGTATTTGAAAAATCGGGGTGCTATTGCAACAGCATATTCTTGAGATTAAAATAAGTCAAAAAGATATGTACCATTTTTCTCTCCGAAAAACAATTATCGAGGTATCATAAGTTAAATATTGAAAATGTTATCAAGTATTCTTTGAATATCTAAAAAAATATTAGGTAAATAAAAAATGTTTCAGACAAATTTTTTGTTTTTTTACGTAAAATAAAATAAGATGCCCTTAAAACAAATATGGTTCTTATTTAAAAAAATGAAGTTAACCTTGAAATATCCAAAATTGATCCTGAAAATGTCCACCAAATAAAAAATAAATAATGCTGTTATGTTTCCCTCCCAAAATTAAACAACTTTTTTTAAAAAATGCGTTGTTTTCGAGATATTTAGACGTCTTAATTTAAAAAACTCATCCTGTATATTGTCATATTTTTTATCGCATAACGTTTTATGTTTAATGTACCAGGTAAAATATATAAATGAATATATTTTTAATATTGCTTTCTTAAATTGTGCAATAGTATTTTGTGGCAAGTGTGGAAAACAACGAATTATGTCGCGCGTGAAGTTGCCGCATGAGCCGAAGGCTTATGGTGCATTCGCACGAGTACGAGTGTGATTTTGCAGCACGAGCCGAAGGCGAGTAAACTAAATCATAAAGGTGCTTTTCTCGCACTAGTGCGGTAAAGTAAGGCATACGTTAAATCGTTGAGAAATAAGCCACTTTCCGCATGCTAAACAGCAATCAAATATCGAACTTTCGCCACAGGCGTTGCAAAAAGTTCTTTTTCACACTCATTATTATTTCTGGCACTTCGTAAACATTTTATACTTCACCTGCTGTTCTAATCCTTGTACCGCCCAGCTATATCTATCCCTTTCTTTCTCCACAACTTCCATTTGCTTCTTTATGTCATCGATGGTTTGCGTAAGCGTGTCCAATTCATGTTCAATCTTTTTCTTGCCATGTCCGCACAACAACAGCTCGTGATTTAACCGCTTGATTCGCTCAAAGGCGGTTTCTTTGCTACGGGCGATGGTATTCTTTTCTCGCAACAGAATTTCGACACGTTGCTTGTCCTCAAGCTGTTCCTTGCGACAAGTTTGAACATTGTGTTTAGCGTTCTTGACGTTGATGAGAGCTTGCTTTAATTCACGCTCCAACTTCGATCGTTCGGATTCTGCTTTCATCAATCTCTTGTCTATCAGGTCTTTTTCATGCTTATATTTGGCGCTGTCCTCTTTTGTTCTATAAAACATTTGTCATTTATAATTTAATTGCATAAAGAATTTTTGTTATAAACAATTAATATTTATATAATGTGTGAGTTGTTTTTACCTGTTAAGCTCATACTTAATGTTTCTCATCTGCTTCTCTTTGTCGGAGAGTTCTTTTTCTAGTTTTTCTATCTCGACAATTGCATTATCAAGATCAGTTTGCAGATTCATTTTCTTTAGCATAAGCTTGTTCACCTCTTTTTGCATCTTCTCAGCTGCTATTTTTTGATCTCTTATCAAACTCTCTAACCTCGTAATGTTATTCGCGTTGGCTTCAATAGATGCGTTTGCAATCTACATTTATTCATCATTTCTTAGTGTTTTTTTATTAAATATTAGATGTGTTAAATTGATAAAACAAATAATAGCTTAAGTTATAAATTTTCTGCGCAATTAAAAAATATTCTTTTATACTCCCACTTATGACTCCTGTTCACTCATTACAGCCATCTTGGATTAAAGACGTCAAAAGTGAGAAAATATATCACAAAAATTTTTTCAATGTACGTTTACACAAAAATAATTTTTAATAAAATAACGTTTGTAATTTATAGAATAGACTTGTAAAATATACCGAAATCTCCCCTTTTGTTGGGTAATTAATGAATAACCCATATACAATGTATAAACAAAAAGTTTGTAGCATAAAATCTGATGTGACAACAGTAGTTGAACACTAACATTGCAGGTGTGCAGCTGCATATTTATACTATATTTTATTTGAGTCTGTATCTCGTTGTCAGCAGTTCTTTATGTAGTGCGTTAGGACACAGTCGATTTTTAAATTATTATGGCGGACAAACAATAAATATTTGCTTTCACATATTAAATATTTATAAAATGGGAGTCTTCGATATATTTCGACATTATGACAATTATTTTAAATATAAAAACACTGCACTAAAACAAAAAAACGACGCTGTATGTAGCAAGAATAACTTAACCTTTTAGAGTTATTTTTCAATCAGTTTAGAGCAAACGCCATTTTTTATGAGGATTGGACCTTGGTATCCTAATAATATTATTTACGTAAATTTTGTGTACAATTTTTTGCCTTAGCAAAAGATTGTCTCAACTATAGCTAGCACAGTGCAATCATATACTGTAAAAATACCTTAACAAAAAATTTAAAAAAGTAAAAAATAGCGCCGTGTTGGCGGCCGTCAAAATAGCTATTGCACGAAACAATGTTGTTTTAACCCTCTATCTGCATATGCGTTTTTTCGGTATTTTCTAGTAAGTGCATATGTGGGTCTGTGACGTTCGAGATGTTATTTTTCCTACCTTAAAGTATTTTTAAAAATCTGAAAAAACATCTGTCACAAAACATCTGTCTACACTGTAGTTGACGATTTTATAATTATTTTGATAAATATTGTTTATTTAATTTTTTTTTTAATGAACTTTGAATAAGAATGAAGGAAAAAGATGGGTTTCTTTAAAAATTTGTAATTTTTGGTATTTATTTAGAATACCTACTGCACCTCAAATATCGATGAAATTAGGCTTAATCGATTCGTTTTTGCATAAAACGAAAGAATCTGGCAGAAAAATGCGTCGGTCTGCCCTACGAAGCGAGATATTTAGCGTTAAAATTGACGACTCTCAGGTTATGAAACCTGTCATACCGACGAGATGTAGAGTACTGTGGTAGCGACATGAACATGCCCCGCGGCCACATGCGCATGCTCTGTCAGCTCTGTGGCCACATGCGCATGCTCCGTGTCCGCACGCGCATGTAAAAGTGCGCGAATTTGAGACGTATGCATACTTATAATGCATAAATATAAATATGTACTTTTTATATACGAACTATTTTCTGCTTTAACAAATTATTTGTTAAATAATTTGTTAAAGCAGAGAATAGTTGGTATATGGAAAGTACATATTTATATGTACAACGAATAGTTGGTATATAAATATGTACTTTTCATATACCAACTATTCTCTGCTTTAACAAATTATTTGTTAAATAATTTGTTAAAGCAGACAATAGTTGGTATATGGAAAGTACACATTTATATTAATTACAATGAATAGTTGGTATATAAATATGTATTCTCTGCTTTAACAAATTATTTGTTAAATAATTTTACATATTATATTATATAATATAAAGTAATAAATTATTGAAAAATGTTATAACATGTAAATTTATATATAATTTATATATAATTTTACCATTAATTTTTTAATTATCAACAATTTTTCCTACTAAAAAGTACCATTTTAACTCTTGAATAATTCAACTTTTTTGAAGATATCAATCTGCACTGTTTATTTTTCTTGAACATTTTTAAAGTAAAAAAACTTTAAGAGGGTTTTTTCTTCTTCATAGAAAAAAATTAGGTATTTATTTAGAATACCTACTGCACCTCAAATATCGATGAAATTAGGTTTAATTAATTCGTTTTTGCATAAAACGAAAGAATCTGGCAGAAAAATGCGGCGGTCTGTCCTACGAAGCGAGATATTTAGCGTTAAAGTTGACGACTCTCAGGTTATGAAACCTGTCATACCGACGAGATGTAGCGACTGTGGGAGCGACATGAACATGCCCCGCGGCCACATGCGCATGCTCTGTCAGCTGTTTGGCTACATGCGCATGCTCCGTGTCCGCACGCGCATGCAAAAGTGCGCGAATTTGAAACGTATGCATAATGCATAAATATAAATGTGTACTTTCCATATACCAACTATTCTCTGCTTTAACAAATTATTTAACAAATAATTTGTTAAAGCAGAGAATAGTTCGTATATAAAAAGTACATATTTATATTTATGCATTATGCATACGTTTCAAATTCGCGCACTTTTGCATGCGCGTGCGGACACGGAGCATGCGCATGTAGCCAAACAGCTGACAGAGCATGCGCATGTGGCCGCGGGGCATGTTCATGTCGCTCCCACAGTCGCTACATCTCGTCGGTATGACAGATTTCATAACCTGAGAGTCGTCAACTTTAACGCTAAATATCTCGCTTCGTAGGACAGACCGCCGCATTTTTCTGCCAGATTCTTTCGTTTTATGCAAAAACGAATTAATTAAACCTAATTTCATCGATATTTGAGGTGCAGTAGGTATTCTAAATAAATACCTAATTTTTTTCTATGAAGAAGAAAAAACCCTCTTAAAGTTTTTTTACTTTAAAAATGTTCAAGAAAAATAAACAGTGCAGATTGATATCTTCAAAAAAGTTGAATTATTCAAGAGTTAAAATGGTACTTTTTAGTAGGAAAAATTGTTGATAATTAAAAAATTAATGGTAAAATTATATATAAATTATATATAAATTTACATGTTATAACATTTTTCAATAATTTATTACTTTATATTATATAATATAATATGTAAAATATATATGTATAAAAAATTCGTGCGCCGAGCTTCGTCCGCTGTCCGAAGTTCCATTTTTTGGCAATAACTAAATAGAGAAGCAATTATTCGTCAAAATCTTTTAAAGGGACGTTGTTTTGTCAAACTTTTATTTACAGAAAAAGGTAACGTTTAGTGCATATGTGGATATAGTGCAAGATTTGACTTGCTCGGCATTCGGCGATATATTGATCTTTTATATTGGCTCTGGGTCCTTGAATCCCTTCTGCTACTTACTTTTTTTAGAAAGGGGAGCTAGATAGGCAGGCTTGCCAGTTTTACAATTACGAGCAGATGTTATTTTGGCAGAGACGCCGTAGACCCGGTAGACCGTCGTATACACAGAGAAAGTTTTTTTTATTTTTTAATCTATTTTTACTACAAAAATAGTGATATCAGACGTCGCGCCAATTAAGCATTTCGCTCAAAAGAACTTGGCGTTGCTAAACAAATGTCCATGCAAATGTTTCATGTGTGTGAAGTTTGTGTAAATAAATATCGAATTTGATTTAAAATATATACAGGGTGTTTGATTTAATATTCAATGTGTTGGGAATGGGGTAATTAAGAGCCAGGCGCGGAACTTGTTGCGCAGTTATTTTTCTTTATTGTGATTAATTTTGAACGTTTTGGTCCTCTCGTTGGACCATCTTCAGCTATAAATCTGTCCGCTGGATCGAGAACCGCGAATCATGCAAGGCGATTTTTGACCGAAACGTTCAAAATTAATCACAATAAAGAAAAATAACTGCGCAACGAGTTCCGCGCCTGGCTCTTAACCCTTAAATGCCACACCGCTGAAAAATCTCGTAAATGACACATGGGGTGTAAAAAACCCCAGCATGAAAAATGTCTCCTTACTCATTGATTTTTTGATATTTACTTATGAAAATTATTTTTAATGTTGTTTAAGGCTTAGAAAAGAGAATAAAATGCTTATATTGTTAAAATTTCAATTTCAACAATATAAGCATTGTCACACGTTACCGTTCGTATGGAGTGGGGTCCGCAGTATCCCACAGTTTAGAGAGGTTCAGTAGGGGTGGGGTACTGCAGTACCCCACCCCTACTGAACCTCTCTAAACAGCTGCTGCCAGTAAACTGAGTACAGCTAAGTGTACAAACAAGTAGTTCAATCACTCAATTGTATCATCAGAGGGAGCCATGAGCTCCATTTTTGGCGGGAACATTTGAAAATATATAATTGAAAAGGGTCTGGGGTTCGCTGCACCCCGTGTGGCATTTAAGGGTTAATTAGCCCATTTCCAACACATTGATCATTACACGAGCCTTCTACTTCAATTTGATTTAATATGTCCATGCTGATATTTCGGAAACTAATAAAGTTAAATGAGAAATAAAAAAGTCTAAATATAAAAGAATTTTAAAGCTCTTGAAATAAATAAATATAAATACTCAAGGCAAATGAAAGCCAGGCGCTGGATGGACGAGCGGTAATAAAATAACAAGTCATTAACGGTCTATAAATGACTTAATATACTAAATACATGGAAATTTACAAAAAATTACAAACGTTTCGGTTCTCTTTCGAACCTTCTTTAGTGTGTAATACAAAATAATTCAAAACTACAGTAGTATCCGACATTGTTGATGACGTTTATGATTGTTCTATAGGAGTGCGGATGTATCCTTTGTTACTTGCGCTCGTCCAGAACGGACGTACCGACCACATTCGATCAACACGAGGGATGAAGCGCAAATGTAGGAGAAGTGCATTGACTTGACTGTCAGGCAACAGCCAATTCACGAAGCATGACATCCGCACTCCTATAGAACAATCATAAACGTCATCAGCAATGTCGGGGATGCTACTGTAGTTTTGAATTATTTTGTATTACACACTAAAGAAGGTTCGAAAGAGAACCGAAACGTTTGTAAATGTTTGTAAATTTCCATGTAATTAGTATATTAAGTCATTTATATTGACCGTTAATGACTTGTTATTTTATTACCGCTCGTCCATTTAACGCCTGGCTCTCATTTGCCCCTTGATTATTTATACATATATATTTAAATAAAAAAAAGTTCTTCAACGGAATTACTTTTAGATAATTTTTAGCGCAATAAAACCGTATTGGATTTCGAGAGGGGAGAAGAGGGGGGTCAAATTTTTCAAAAGGAAACCCTCTACAAAATAACACCAATCGATAGGGTTTAAAAAGACGAATCCAACGACTTATATTTTTATATGCTTATCGTGAAAATTACAACCGCAGTAAATTTTTGAAAATAGCCTCCAAAAGATGGCTATTTAGATTGGATATTCAGTTTGACCAATCTGTCCACGTCGATATCTCAGAAACTGTCAAAATTAGACAAAGAATCAAAAAATTCCTTCAATGGGATAACTTTGAGATGATTTTCGGTGCGATAAAACTGTATCCTTTTGTACTGGATTTCGAGGGGAAAGGGGGGATCAAGGGGAATCTCACCTATATTACCATATGTAATAATATTAGCTAGTTTGCACACTAAAAACTGTACAATATTTAACATAATACAACCGCAGTAAATTTTTGAAAATAGCCTCCGAAAGGTGGCTATTTAGATTGGATATTCAGTTTGACCAATCTGTCCACGTTGATATCTCAGAAACTGTCAAAATTAGACAAAGAATCAAAAAGTTCCTTTAATGGGATAACTTTGAGATGATTTTCAGTGCGATAGAACTGTATCCTTTCGTACTGGATTTCGAGGGGAAAGGGGGGATCAAGGGGAATCTCACCTATATTACCATATGTAATAATATTAGCTAATTTGCACACTAAAAACTGTACAGTATTTAACATAAATATTATAATATCATTAATTTTATATAAAATAATATATTTTATAATATCGTCCAGACTTCCTTGCGCCCAAGGCACTACCTCGTGGTGACGGCGGTAACAAACAAACTTCTTGGTTTGTTCGGTTAAGTCAGGCCTGCGGCCAGTTTGCACATTTCGGTCAAAAAAGAAACGCTCAAATGCAAGAATTAAGCTGTCATCAGAGCATATAAAAAATATTTTTGTATCATTTTCTGACAGTTCTGATAACGAAGATAATAACGAATAAGTATTAATGCCCATTTCTACCAACGTCGGTTAACTTTAACCTTAGGTTAACTCATTTTTCGTCCCTTTCTAAGGGGGACAGTTAAAAAGAGACGAAGAGTGAGCTAACCTAAGGTTAAAGTTAACTGACGTTGGTAGAAACGGGCATAAGACTGATCAGGTTGAACCGATCATAATTTTTTCCGCCCACCGTCCCAGAACCTAAACTAATTCTTTTAGTGATGTACACAACAGTACCTACAAAATGTCATATGATTCAATGTTGTACACCATAATGACCCATTTTGGGCGACGTTCTTTTTCAAATAAAATCTATGAAAATAACACCAATCGATAAGGTTCGAAAAGACAAATCCAACGACCTAATATCTTTATATGCTTATGTGAAAATTATGACCACAGTGAATTTTCAATGATTGATACCTTTCGTAGGCTATTTTCAAAAATTCACTACGGTTGTAATTTTTACGATAAACATATAAAAATATAGGTCGTTGAATTCGTCTTTTCAAATCCTATCAATTGGTATTATTTTTGTAGGAAGGGTTTTATTTGAAAAATTTGACCCCCTTTTTCCCTTGAAATACAATACGGAATGGTACAGTTCTGTTGCACTGAAAATCATCTTAAAGTAACCACATTAAAAGACCTTTTTTGATTGTTTGTCTAACTTTGACAGTTTCCGAGATATTGGCGTGAACAGATTAAATTAAATACCCCGTGTATGTATGTATATATACCATAACAAAACCTTTTTTAAAAAGGTAGAAAAGGACGCCAAGGGTTCACGCCCTATTGCGCGTAGCTATTGCGCGAAACAATGTTGTTTTAATCTATTTTTGCTGTAGAAGTAGTAATATAAGACATCGTGCTAAGTAAGCATATAAAATTTTATCCTTTCATACATAAATAATTTAATTCTTTCGTTGTACTTAATAGAATAATAAAATATTTAATGCAAAAGAACTTGTTAATGAGCATGAAAAATTGTGTTCATCATGATATCAAATTCTTTTATTATTATCATGCCTATTAAAATAACAGAACATTTCGACCAAAAAAACTTGGCGTTGTTAAACAAATATTTATGCAAATGTTTTATGTGCCACGTGTGAAGTTTGTGTGAATGAAGATCGAGTTTAATTTAAAATGTGAATAGATATATGTGTGAAAAAGAATTAAAAGTTACATAGATATTTATTTAACATACGCCAAGTTTATTTATTACGAAATATTCTGTTATTTTAATGGGCATAATAATAAAAGAATTAAATATCATAATAAACACAATTTTTCATGTTCATTAACATTATCAACAAATTCTTTTGCATTAAATGATTTTGTCCTCCCCCGACGGGTTCCCACCTTGCCGTAGCTTCGGGGCAGGCGCGCGCGGTCCGCGGGGCGCTGGGGACGGCGGGACCGCTCGACGGACCCGGCGTACCCGGGGGCTGTGGGTGGCCACACTGAGACGGGTGGGGGGCTTAAGGTCACGCGCGGGAATCACCCGCTCAGGGGTGTAGCCGGGCGCGACCGACTAAGAAGAACCCCCCAAGCCAAGGTGTATGCAACCGTGCTGAAGGCTGCGTGGCGCAGGGGGTGCTGCGTCGCTAACGGTGCCTTCCGGATACCGGGCGCCCTCTGGGAGTTTTTTAGCCCCGGGCAATCGCGGCTCTGCTCGGGTGAAATCGCGCGACCGTGGTACTCGTAGAAACAATACGAGTCAACCAACAAGTATGAAAGATTTCACAGATGTCTCCCAGGGCGTGGCCAACTTAGGTGACAAATGACCGAAGAAACCTAGACCGGGCAACTTGGGAAAGGAGCCGGATGAGGCCCAACCACAAACTGGTAGAAGCCGGGTTAAAGAGTTTAGTGGGGCGGCGCGTCGCCGCTATAGAAGGCAGAGGCAGATGGGGGAGAAGGGCGGGGCTAAAAAACCTATCCCAGAACCAAAATCTGCACCTGTGGCAACGCCGGAGACGGGGGAGCGCGTTTTCACTGGATCGTGCAAACGACTCGGGTCGGAACAGAGCACACCCAGTCCTTCCGGTACTGCACAGCCGGGCATAAGGCCTAAGATCGCCGTGGATCAAAGAACTTTTGCTCAGACAACATCCGATTTGGCTAGGGTGGGCATGGTTCCCATAGACTATCCTGAACGTAGGTTGGACGACAACGAGGTGGCCCTCTTAAAGGAAAAGGTAAGGAGTTGTATCTTGGCATTGCGAAGGGTACTAAAGCTCCCACTTTCAAGGGCACCGTGGATAGGGACGGAGCGGTTATTTTTAACTGCACCGATAAAGAGACTGAAGGGTGGCTTTAAAGCCTAACGGGGTCCGGCTGCGTGCGCTGCGGCTCGATGAGCTGCCGAAGTGCATGTGGAAGACCCCAAGTTGCCTATTAAGGTAGCGATAGAGCTACTTGACAGGCAAAATGAGGGACTCCAGGCCGCGGATTGGGTGGTCGCGAGGGGCAGCGAAAGTAGGGATGCCACTTCGCTGCTCTTATTGGGGAGGGAGCGTTGAGGGCTCTTAAAGCACTCAACTTTAAACCCTTCTGCGGACTCGGCCAGGCGACGGTCAAGTTGCCTGGAAGTGACTGCGAAGGGGCGCCAAGTAAGAAAGCGGATAAAGCGGGTACTGCTTAGAAATGGCGGACTCGGGCATCCCTTTCATACTAATTAATTTGCATCGCAGCAAAAGCGCCTCGGCAGTATTGGCCAAGTGCGCAGCTGAGATGCACACAAAGCACTTATTCCTTATCCAGGAACCATGGCTCATCAAAGGCCACCATAAGTAAGTTGTTTAAAGCCGACAATGCGGACCGACCAAGGGCTTGCATTGTGGTGAAAGGATTAGACGCTTGTCTACTACCACAATTCAGTGACGGCGACCTAATCGCTGTAAAACTGAAACTGAAGATGGCCGATGGTGGGGTTAGGGATCTGATAGTGGGGTCTGTTTACATGCCCTACGATTCGGAAGAAGCGCCCCCCCCCCCCAGAGGAGCATGATAGAATTAGTGGATTATGCCAAAGAGAGAGGGCTAGACCTACTCTTGGGATGTGATGCAAATTCCCATCATTTAGTGTGGGAAAGCACCGACATAAACCCGAAAGGAGAAAGCCTACTCAATTTCGTTATGAACACTGATTTGCAAATCCTAAATAAAGGAACGGAACCAACCTTCCTGGACTCTAGAAGACAGGAAGTGATAGACATCACCTTATGCACAAAGGGCATGACCTTGTTTTGACCTTGTGCAAGTACAGAAGGAAGATAAGTGGGGAAGAAACCCCAGGAAAACAAATTGGGAGGGCTTTAGGGCCGACCTGGCAAGTCAGCTAAAAAATGCTCCGACCAGATTGCACACGAAGGAGGATCTTGAATTGGCGTCGGACTTTATGAATGATGCCATCAGGGAATCCTTTGAGATGAATTGTCCATTGAAGCTAAAGAACGCCTTAACCAAGATTTCATGGTGGAATAAAAAGCTATCAAAGCTCAGGGCTGAAGGGAGAAGGCTCTTCAATAAGGCTAAAAAAGTGGACACGCCGGGAGTCTGGGAAAAGTACAGCGATTTTCAGCGCGTCTACAAAAAAGCGATAGTTAGCGCAAAGAAAAGAGAGTGAAGAAATTTCTGCGGAGGTATCGAGAGTGCTCCAGAAGCATCCAGACTGTGCAGAATCTTCTGCAAAAAAAAACAACCCACAGTGGAGCTGTCTCAAGCTACCTAGTGGGGAGTTCACCAAAACAACCGGGGAGACTCTGAACCATCTCATGGAAGTCCGATTTCCGGGATTTCAGAAGTTCTCCTCGGACACAGGAAGCCAAAGACAGCCTAGGGCTACATACAAGCCCAGAGCATGGGGCAAAGATTTGGCGGCAAAGGTGGTTTTCCCACAGGCAATGGGAGTGGGCGGTCGGTTCCTTTGAGTCTTATAAGGCTCCGGGACCGGACGGTATACACCCCATACTTCTTTAGGAGAGACTAGGAGTAATGATAGGCCCATTGACCAAAATGTTTAGGGCAAGCACTAAGGTGGATTTTATACCCAAGCCCGGTGGGAATGGACATATCAGGACTAAGGATTACAGACCTATTAGCCTAACATCCTTTTTTCCAAAGACCCTAGAAATATTGGTTGATAGGTTTTTCAAAGATGAACCTTTATGTGATCATCCCCTAATTAATGTTCAGTATGCCTACAGGAAGGGCAGGTCTACTGAGACCGCTCTACACCACCTGACGGTCAAAATAAAAACACAGCTAGAGGCGAAAGGATACGCTATTGGAACATTTTTGGATATCGAAGGAGCTTTTGATAGCACCTCGACCATAGCTATCAAAGAAGCACTGATCAGGCATGGGGTCCCGGAACCGCTGGTGGACTGGATAGAGGACATGTTGGCTGGGAGAAACCTAATGGTCATGCACCACGACACTATTATAAGTGGCAAACCAGGCAAAGGATTCCCACAGGGAGGGGTCTTATGTCCCCTACTGCCTTGTCGTTAACGACCTCCTAATTGAGCTGCAAGAGAAGGGTTTCCTGACCTGTAGCTATGCGGATGACATAGCTATAGTGATTATGGGATTTTTTCCAAACAAACTAAGGGATCGAATGAATGATGCCCTGAAAATCGTCCAAAAGTGGTGTGAGGCCAAGAGTGGCACCCGTTTGACCACGTTGATATTGACAACGGTCTCGATTAACTACGCTGAAATTGACCACGTTGCGATTGACTACAGTCCCGATTAACCACGGTCCCTATTGACCACGTTGAAAATGACCACGTTTCGTTTGACCACGTTGCCATTTACCACGGTCCCGATTGACCACGGTCCCGATTGACCACGGTCCCGATTGACCACGGTTCCGATTGACCATCATCCCAATTGACCACCGTCCCGATTGACCACCGTCCCAATTGACCACGGTCCCGATTTACCACCGTCCTGATTGACCAGTGTCCCGATTGACCACGGTCCCGATTGACGATTAGTGACGCGCTTTAAAAGTATTTAATTGTTTAAAGCGCGTCACTAACCTATATAGGATAGTTCGGGACGGTGGTCAATTGGGACGGTGGTCAATCGAGACGGTGGTCAATCAGGAAGGTGGTCAATCGGGACCGTGGTCAATCAGGACGGTGGTCAATAGGAACGGTGGTCAATAGAAACGGTGGTCAATCGGGCCCGTGGTCAATCGGGACCGTGGTCAATCGCAACGTGGTCAATATTAACGTGGTCAAACGCAACGTGATCAATCTCAACGTTGTCAATAGGGACGGTGGTCAATCGGAGCTGTGGTCAATCGGGACTGTGGTCAATCGGGACTGTGGTCAATCGGGACGGTGGTCAATCGGGACCGTGGTCAATCGAGATGATGGTCAATCCAGACCGTGGTCAATCGGGTCGGTTGTCAATTGGGACCGTGGTCAATCGAGACGGTGGTCAATCGGGACCGTGGTCAATCGAAACGGTGGTCAATCGGAACCGTGGTCAATCGGGACCGTGGTCAGTCGCAACGTGGTCAATATTAACATGGTCAATCGGGACCGTGGACAATATTAACGGGGTCAAACGGGACGCTCCCGAGGCCAAAGGTCTGACGGTCAATCCGTCAAATATCAATATAATGATCATCACCAGGAAATACAAACCGGAACCTATTAAGCCTTTTAAGCTTTGGGGAAATGTAATTTCTTTTACGGACTCAGTTAAGTACTTGAGCATGTTTCTAGACCCTAAACTTAGCCGGGAATTACACATTGCAGAAAGCAGGAAAAAATTCTACACGTGCATGTGGATGTGTAGAAGAGCCATGGGCAAGTTTTGGGGCATCAGCGCTGGGGTAGCCTTATGGCTGTACAGGGCGGTGCTATTACCTAAACTGCTCTATGCGTCTGTGATCTGGTAGCTCAGGACGAGGAAAGTGGAGGCAAAAAACCTTCTGCAAAGCCTACAGGGGTAGCTACCTAAGGGCGGCAGTAGGGGTTATGAAAACCACACCCACAGAGGCGCTGGAGGTAGCACTCTGTGTAACTCCCCTGGACGTTGCAGTAGTTAAAACAGCCAGAAACACAGCATATAGATTAAAGTGTCAGGGAGAATGGAGGAATACAGGTCTAGGGAACACGAAGCTCAGCCACCTCCAGAAACAACCTTTCACTCTAAAACAAGATAGGACTTTAAAAGAATACCATTTGGTATAACATTTTAAAAAATAGATACCAACCAGAACAGAATAGCTGGACCTTAAGAGAGCCAGGGACCCCAATGTGGATTTATGGTTCACTGACGGATCAGGCTTTGACAATCGCTTTGGAGCGGGAATTTATAGACCGAAGGATGACCATAGGGAGACTATTCCTATGGGAAATCACTTTGCAGTCTACACGGCTGAAATACTGTCTATCTTGAGGTGCACAGAACACCGTCTAGAAAACAACATAAAGTGAAGGAGAATAAACATCTGCTCGGACAGCAGGGCAGCTATACTAGCGTTAGCAAAGACAACTACCGAATCATTATTGGTTTGGGATTGCATGCTGGCGTTAGAAAAACTCAGAGGACCTAATAAGGTCACCCTGGTATGGGTGCCTGGGCATGAAGGAATACCCGGCAACGAAACCGCACACACTGGTCAAGAAGGGAGCTAATGAAGCACCATCTGGCCAAGTGGCGGGAGTACCTTTTGCAGTAAGGAAAGATAATATCAGATGCTGTCTAAATAGGGAGCATTTGGTTAGGTGGGAGTCAACTAAAACCTGCCGCCAGGTCAAGATTCTGATGAGTAATATCAGACCAAGTAAGGTTAAAAAACTACTGGCGCTGAACAAACAGAGACTGAGAGTGGCAGTGGGACTGCTTATAGGCCATTCCACGCTACTCAGAGCACACTTATTCAATCTCGGACTCGAGGAACGAAAGGAGTGTCGTTTATGCGGGGACAAAAAAGAAGATAGCGTACATATATTTGTCATTGTCCGGCACTTATATGCAAAAGATACAAAACCTGGGGACGAATGTACCTAAGTCCTCAGGATCTAGAAAGAGCAAGGGTAACAAATCTGGTAAACCTGGTACTAGGTTCTAGACTGGCTTCAAACACCTAGCTAAATAAAAGAGTGGGGAGATACAAAGAATCAGATCAATTTAGGTGTTGTCGGGGACTCTAGTAGGACCACCCACTAGACTACTACTCCTACTAAATGTTTTTGTCGAGGCTTGTGCCTTTTGCGTATGTACACGTTATTTTTCTCGAGCAGCCTTGTGGCTGACCTATTGTTTTTGGGTGTTGAAATAAAGTCTTTGGTTGTTCTATAAAATCTCGTTTACTTCCTCGGTTCGGTATTCTTACAATTTCCTTACGCAATAATGCTCTGATCTTTAGTACAATGCCACGAGGCTTACGCTATGACGACTCGAACAAACAATCCTGCCGAGACTCGTTAACCAAAAAAAAAAGAAAATATTATATAAAATGTATGGTAGGTATGTCGAGTAGAAAAACATTTTTTATAAACAATTAAATAAAGAACGTTAACTTTTTGAAAAAATGTGGCCATAAAAATGTTTTTTCTGTTCGACACACTTATAGCACACATTTCTCAGTTTAGGAGAAGTCTAGGCAACTCCCCAAAGCCAAAAATATTTTTACCTATTAATCAAAGCACACCCAAAGTCAAATTTATCTCCAATCCTGGAAAAATATTGAAATTTTAAAAATACGAAGCCCTGGTCGCAAAAGCAATCTTTTTGCAAAAATCCGGCGATTTTCCGTCGTTTTTAGGCACAAGAAACACGACTCACATTGTGATTAAGTTGATACAAAAGTTGTGTTACACGGTGTAATTGGATGGATAAGATTGTGTTGAGCTGTTTGTTGAACCGTTTGTGTATGTTGGAATGTGTCGAGGTGTACTGAGGTGTTTTCGAATGGGGGATGTGGGTGGGGGAAGTGGAGGGAGTGTGTTGGATGATGTGTTGGGGGGGGGGGGGGGGGGGAGGGTATGTTGGACTGTATTGGAACATGTCGCGGTGTATTAATTTAATCCTACTTGGTGCCATTTGCCTGATATACTTTTTGTGGGTAGAATATACAACTTTTTTCCAAAGACTTAAATTTTAAATACTACACAACACAGACGCGCGCTACGCGCGCACTATTTAGCTTTAATATTATATATTACTATTACATTACACAACTAACCCCTTAATACACAAAAATGTCAAAATATACGATGACTGATGCTCACGAAGTAACCACAGTGAGAGAACCAATCGGCATCGCAGATAAAACACAACAATAAATTTCCCATGCCTTTTTTAGAAAGAGGTACAATAGATTTCTTCCAAAGGTTTCATATATATATGTTGCGGTTGGTAGAGGCAAGAACTGGTCACCAAATAGTTCTCAATCTTGTAAAGAATTGTTGATTCGTAAGGAATTTTTGTAAAAAACCTCTTATTGTAATTCTTTGTAATCACTTTTCCCATCTTTGAAATAAAAGTGTTTTTATAGTTTCTTTAAGATATAACTTTATTGTTTACTGCACAAATATAAATAAAAATAAACAATCAAGTAAAATCCTTAAATGCTAATAAATCATTAGTGCACCCCTATAAAACATAAATAACACGTACAAGGTATTATATTGTAAACGTGTTACTGTAGGAACTTATTACTTCATTATTATAAATCAGACAATACTCTATGAGAAAACAACTTTGGTAATTCTTTAGATGTATGTATATATCACGAATTTTTGCTCTACAACATAAGCATTGCACAAAGTTTTATTATCTATGATGAGGTGTTCTTGTGGTGGGGTGGGGTGGGTGGTAGTAGAAAGATCAAGAGCGGTGGTGACGTGTTTGGGTGGGTGAGGATGCGTTGAGGGACATTTCAAGGTGTATTGGGGTGTTTTTTAGGGTAGGTTGAGGGTAGAGGAAGTGAAGTTGGGTGGTGATGTGTTTCGGTAGGTAAGGGTGTGTTGGGCTATGCTGAAATTTTTCGGGGTATATTGAGATGTTTTTGAGGTGAAGGTAGGGGAGTGAGGGTGGATGGTGATATGTGTGGGTGAACAAAGAGCAAATGTATTGGGCTATATTGGGACGTTTTGGGGTGTATTAAGGTGTGTTTGGGGTAGGGTTGGGATGGAGAAGTGTGGATGGGTGATGTATGTTGGTGGATAAGGGTGTGTTGTTATATTGAAATGTGTCGACACATATTGAAGTGTTTTGAGTTGGAGAGAGGGATGGGGGTGGTGTCAGGTAAATGTCGTGGGTGGAGGTCAGTAAGGGTGTGAAGGGTGTTTGGGAGTGGGTGGGGGTGTACGCGAGTATTGAAATGTCAATTTATAAGGGGGCACCAGGATAACGATGACAACGACGTTTCTTAATTTCAAATTATCCGATTTTAACGTGTACAGGGTCCGCCAACAAAAGGTGTCTACCCCGCTAATTCTGTGTCTCCAACTCAAAAATTTCAAATCAAACCTCTTATATTGTAGTAGATTGTTTAAAGACACAAAAAAGAAAATTTTTGGCGCAAACCAGAAGTTGATACTTTGATACGTTCGGGAGTTATTTAGGGTTAAAGTTCGAAAAACCCATTTTTTATTCTAAATAACTGCCGATCGGGTTAACGTATTGACCTCTAGTTTGCGCCAAATTTTTTTTAATTTTATGTCTTTTCAAACAATATACTACAATATAGAGGGTTCCATTGGATAAGATTTTGAGTTGGGGTCTCCCTGCAGCACCCCCTTGGGGGATCAACTTCCCAACTCCCTTAATAAGTTGCTCCTTGATCGAACACGTATTTTATAATTTTTCATAACTTTGAGCCGTTTCCGAAATATAGGTGGTGGACAATTTTTGTTGGCAAACCCTGGATACTAAAAAATCTCTTAATAATCGACGTAAAAAACGAAGACACTTTTTTTATATAACATGGCCCCAAGCAATCGAGTAAGCCTATTAAAAATTTTATCCGTTTAGCCGTTTTTTAGATATAAACATCATGTTTTTGCTCAACTCAATGCTTGAGGTATAGAGACACTTTCGATCTCGCTGGCGCTTACACTTGGCGCGAGACATTACCCCGTCTCTTGTTGAAATATATTCACGTTTTAAATCAAATTTGATCTTCATATTTCTTAATTCAAATTACCCAATTTTAACATAAAAATTTTATTTAATATTTGATGTAAGAAAAAGATAAAGACACTTTTATTTTTATTATAAATATTTACCCTTACAAACCCCTCCCTCATTTTCAACTTTCCACGCAAACCGTACAATGATAGATTTCGTTTCACCCTGTAAGCAGGGGTAGACCTTGCTCACCTCACCTCACTTTATGTAGGGAAAGTGAAACCCGAACTGTACAAGGATAGACCTTACTTCACCCTGTGAGTAGAGATGGGGTGGGATGGATATCGCTTCGCGTGGAAAGTTGAAAATCCGAACCGTACAAAGATTGACTTCGTTTTGCCTTGTAAGCACCAAGCGGTGTAGGACTTTTTTTGTTCATAACTTTTTAACAAACAACGAGCGACGGCTAAAACCTTCTGAAGGTTACTCAGGAAAGTGACCTCTCTATGTCAAAGTTATTGATGGAGGGTCAGTAGTAAGTGGGCTTGCAATAGGCCGTCAAAACAAACCCCCACCACCGACCCCCTGGCGCCGGCGGCGTGGCCACCTCGAAGACCCTGCGTTCTGATTGGCTTTTTCCATAGCTGCCCGGCGGCTCTGATTGGCTTTCCACATAGCTGCCCGGTGGCTCAGATTGGCTACCCCCTAGCTGCCCAACGGGGATGATCGGCTCACCCCCGGGGCCTTGTGGGTGAGGAGGATCCGACAAGATAACGTTTTTCGAAATACATTGGCTCTTATGGGGATGGGAGTGTCCGACAAGGTGGCGTGTTTTTCGATCAGGGTCTTGAGGAGAAGGGAGTGTCCGGCAAGATGGTGTGTTTTTTGATCGGGGCCTGTAGGAGAAAGAAGGGTTTGACAAGATGGGAGATTTTTTTACACCTTGACTAGATGGGGGAGGATAACAGGAACAAACAGGTTTGGCCTGTTTTTTTATTAGAAAGGTTCTTTTGTTATTTAGATTGCTCGCGTTCTAGGTAAGAATTTTACGGTATGAGTGATATTTGGCTGAAATGTGAGGAAAACGAATTAATTACTGGAGAGGAATGTGAATGTTGAGGAAATAGACGGGTGTTGTAGATACAGAAATGTTTATTACTGTAAATTCTTCATTGGAGAAATACAATTAAGTCATGTATTAATAAAGAGGACGAAGAATTATGCATACAATAATTTCATTAAAGTTACAAACCGCGATTCGCCAAAATTATATAAAGGATTTCGTTAAAGCGTAGCGAGGTTAATTCATAAAATATTATGTTAAATTACATGTCAAGAAAAGTTAAATCGCTAATTTGTCTGCGTACATTGCGTTCAATATCGTCGTAATTTCCTCTTACTGTTAGTTTTACAATAGCGGGATCTAAGTTACTCTTAGGAAGATTTATCTCAATTTCACTGATCAGATATCGCATACATTTGTGGACATTTTTCGTTAGAGATAGGAAATGTAAATGCGCATCGACACATTTTACGGTATTTTCCAGTCCATGAAAAGTAGTTTTTTGCATCATTATTTCCACAGCGTAGGTTTTTAGTTTCTTCGGCATCAATGAATCGGCCGCCTTTTTGCCGGTATTTTTCATAGGGTATGAGTCTTCATTTTTTTTGTACGCCACCAATATGCCACCGCGCTCCGTAGGCTGAGGTAAAGTTGCGATCTCATTCGCTATGATGGCGGGATTTGGCTTTTTGTTATTTCCGCTTAAATATTTGTTAATGCGGCCGGCCCATGTTCTCTTGAAATTGCAGCCATAAATTTGCGTCGAAACAAATCTCCTCCGCATGCTGGTCGGTTAATTTGACTACCGCTGCAAAGACTCCCTTGTTCGTTGTTTGCAGCCCCACATGTAGCCTTTTCGTATGCGAGTTGTTGAGTCCGTATGTTGTCAACAGCAACATATGAAATTGTCTGGGTTTATTCGCGATGTCGCGACCCTTATCGGGTATATTGCGAGTGTACTGCCGCTTCTCAGAATTGTCAGCGTTTTTGTGGCTGGCCATTGTTCTCACTTCACTGTAATATCGTATAACACAAAAAATCAAAGTCAGCAGACGAGAACTGAGAAGCGCGCTTTTTGTTCGCGAAGTCAATAGTTCAAACGACGAGACTGCAATGAATTCGAGTTCGTGGGATTAGTTTTCTTTATATAGTTTTGTTTATGTCATCACAGAAAAATGCCGTTGCGCGCGCAGTTGAGAAAAATCTAGATTTAATCCTGGACAAAAAGAAACTTGTAAAAGATTTAATGAAAAAATCTGTTAAAAAGTTATATCGCGAGATGAACGTCATTGATAATAAAATAAATGAGTAAAATTTATTCGAAAAATTTCTAGACGCCGTGACTAATGGGAAAATTTTTAAAGTTTGAAGATGATTAAATAAAACAAATAACATAAAAGTAAGTTTAAAATATTTCTACGGAATGGAAGATAAGCAAAAAAGTAGTCAATTTCTGTTTTATTCTGTCGCGGTAAAGGTGATGAACGTTTCGAGATAAGTTTTCACAATAACGTAAAAAATGTATTCAAAAAAAAATACTTAGCGAAAGTTGCTCTATTTCTGTTTGACGTCGGGATAAAAGGGTACGTTTAAATATTCCTAAATAAAATTTTGAGATAACGAAAACTAGCGCCTAGCGTACTTAAAGCGGAGTCTACAATGAGAAATTAAGGCGTAAAATTTAAGCTTTAAGCCTTAAACCGTAAGAAATTGACAAATCACAGTCGAATATTTTTCTCATTTTCGACTGTGATTTGTCAATTTATTACGGCTTAAGGCTTAAAACTTGAATTTTACGCCTTAAATTCTCATTGTAGACTCCGCTTTACGTGGCCTTGCGTACTTAACGGAAAGTACTCTATTTTTTGTGTTATGACGAGATATAAGGGATTTCAATTAGGGCGGATAAGTCGTGTGGCAAGAATTCTTATCGAGCAGAGGAAGATAGCACGCTTCTCGCACGTTATCAAAAAATCAAATTTAAAAGTCCCGAGCATATGAGAAAATTTTGCAGAACGTTTTATCGTAGCCTGCGTGGCTCGACGGCAACGTGCCTGACTTTTAGTCGCGAGATTACTAGTTCGAATTTTGATAAGTATTTTTTTTGTTTTTAATATTAAAATGTTATTTTCTTTACAACTAAGGCTGCGTTCCGATTAGGGTTTCTGAACCGGGAATTTTCGATCTGGATTTCCCGGAAAATTTGTAAAATTTGATCCCGGGGAAAAAAACAGTCGAGAAATCGAGAAATGTCTGAAACGCGTAATAAGTAGATAGTTAACGTGCAAACGACGGATTAACGATACCTACGCTGTAAACTATTTGTTTATCGGTGCATACTGACCGTGAAACTCACTTCAACTGAAAATGAAATGGTTTTCTCAATAACAGGGAATATAATTACCAAAATAAGAAACGGATTATCTGATAATGCCATTAACGCGCTTGTGTTAAAAAAATGCCTATTTTAATTGATTTTATGTTATTTAAATATTGCTTGTGATTCATAGGCTATGATTGCTTTTAAATATTTTAATTTTATCTATGTTAATTCAACATGTGATTGATTTTTAATATTGGTTAATGTAATATTACCTTAAGGCTCCTGTTTACTCGCCATTTCTAGCATTGTTTAATGGCGTTAGAAGCAAGAAATCGCATGCCAAAAATTCTTGCAGTTTTATGTTGAAATAAAAAGATAGATTCATAAAACGCGATTGTAATTAATTCCGCACATTTGTAAAATATACCGAACACTTTCCTTTGGCTTTAATAATCAAGAAATAGCTGTAAAATAAAAAATGGGAGACAGGTTAAAAAGATAGATTGCATGTCACATTAATTTTACGGCTATGTAGAGATTGTTAAAGCCAACGGAAAGTGTTCGGTATATTTTACAAATGTGCTGAATCAATTACAATTGCGATTTATGGATGTATCTTTTTATTTCAACGTAAAACCGCAAGAATTTTTTGACATGCAATTTTTCGCTTCTGACGTCATTAAACAGGGATGGAAGAGGCGAGTAGGCAGGAGCCTTAAATGTAACTTTAAAATTAAGATTAGTTTTGATTGTTTCTTTAAAATATTTTAATTTTATTTCTATTAGTAAAAATAAAATAAAAGACCAAATAAATAACTGATTCGACAGCAGTCTAATTTGTGTAATGACAATGTAGATAAAATAATTGTAGAATGCCAAATTGTCAACAATAAAATTGATTTAAACGATTAATATGCATTTTAATTGTTAACTTTCTTTGAACTTATCGTTCTTTTGATAGGCTTTTTATATTCTCAATTTCCCGGGAATTCCCGGGAACAGACATACGGGAATTCTCGTGTCCCGTGAAATTGAAAAGGTCAAGAAATCAGAAACCCTAGTTCCAATATTCGCTGTCAGTACTGAAAATTTATAATATACGTGACGTAAACTACAGATTTTTACTACTAGCGGGGAATATCGAAACGCTGCCTTTAACGTTACATAATTTTCGTTACTTAAATTCGTTTTGGAAAAAATTTGGGCAGCGCTAAACAGCCGAATACCGAGATCGTGGAATCCTACCTACGCTTCGCGACTCTACTCACGAACCCCAACACGAAATAAGCGACATATTACCCGTCAACGACGAGGTGATGTACGTTTTGCGACTGCGAGAAGAGTCGGTCGTGCCTTCTTCATCGATGAACGTTGTGATCGTCGCGTACACGCGCGGCTAAAGTTTTATAAGTATTGAACTGCTGGATAGATGCGTTTTATATTACAATACCGACTTGTGTATATATCTAACAATAAATACAGGCGAAACCGAACAAATACAAACCGCGCACGGGAAATTTTCTCGGCAATATGACGGACGAACTCGAGAGCTATGGTCGCGGCAGTTATATCGAGTCGTTTGTGTCGGGCGGCCCGAAATTTGACGCGTACGTCGTCCGCACGCCAGAAGGCCGTACACACGAGGTGTGTAAAATAAAGGGGATAACTTTAAATTATAATAACTCGTTAGTCGTAAAAGTTAATAGCATTAGGGAATTAATATAAACGCAAAGAGAGAGAGAGAGAATCAGAATCGTCATTTATTAGATGCTTTGAGATGCTCTGCTACGTCCCCTAAAGCATCGAGACAAAATTACAAGAAAGATAACCTGTCCTAAAAGACAATAGCATTTGTACACAAGGCGTCAGAAATGATTTTACACCTGAAAATATGCCAGCACTGAAAATCTATAGTATACGTAACGTAAACTATAGATTTTCAGTACTGGTATATCTTCAAGTGGGACGGCATTATTGACATTGTCTGTACATTACAAAAGAAACAACGGAAGAATAATATAAAATAAAATAAAATAAATAAAGATAATTTAAAATAAGACAAAAACAATTAAATCTTTGCGCACGCAAGAATTTAGTAATCAACATAATTTGACTAGCTAATGGTCTGCAGTAATTGCAGAAGCAAAAAATCTTACAGTTTGGCCTTGAAAGCATTAATTAATGTCGCATTACGGATGTCAGTAGGAAGATTGTTCCACAGCTCAGCAGCGGAGTAGCGAAACGAGCGCTTGTAAAACTCAGTGCGGCACAACGGAAGATTTAAAGCATTATTCGGAGCTCTAGTATCACGTAGTGTATTTTTATGCCTAAATACAAAATTGCTAGAAATAATCTGGGGTTTTCTCTTATGTAAAACCGAGAAAGTCAAGCTCCCCACGAAATACAAACTTCGAAGGTCAATTTTAAACCAACCAAGTTCTCCAAAATATAAAGTAATGTGTTCGTCCCACTTTACCTGGAAAATTAAGCGGACGCACCTGTTAAGAGCTCTCTGCAGCCGTAGATTTTGCTCACTAGTGATGTTAGTATTGTACAACAGTAGTCAAACTGAGGAAACATTAAGGCCGAAACAAGCTCCCGAAGAGAGACCGGAAGGAGTTGCTTGCAGAGTATAAGTTGATAAAGTGCTGAGTTTACTCTGGAAATCGTTTTCGATACCCGTTTATCCCAGGAGAGCGCACCGGTGATCGTGACACCCAAATAGTCCACCGTGTCCGTGAAAGGAATCACAGATTCACCTACAAAAATTTTAGGTAGAACATACAACTCCAAGTTGCCTACAAAACGCTGTGTTTTCAGGATTATCGCTTTTGTCTTCTTAGGGTTAATTGTGAGTTTGTTGTCAATCGCCCATTGCACTATCCTGCCAATATCCTCGTTAATCATCCTTATCGCGTCAGCAAAATATCTGAGCTCAACATGCAAATAAATCAGTAGGTCGTTTGCATAGAAATTATATTTGCAGTGTTGCAGCACATTGCCGAAGTCCATTAAGTAAAGTAGAAAAAGAAGCGGTCCCAGAACGGAACCCTGAGGTACTCCCTTACGAACGGCTCTTTCAGTCGACAGCTTTCCAGAGGATGGATCACGCACCGCCTGCTTCTATTTGTCAAATAGGAGCAAAGCCAGCGTAGGGTAGAGCAAGCAAAACCCAAATCCTTGAGTTTATTAATCAAGGTTTCATGGCAAACATTATCAAAGGCTTTATAAAAGTTGAAAATGTAGCAATGGTGATTTTTCTCTCGTTCGCAGTCAACCTGACGTCATCCAAGACCCTGATGGTTTGCGTGGAGAATTGTGCATAAAGTAGAGATCGGCCTGTAGTCGTGAAGTTCCGTAGGTCGCCTCACTTTTGGGATAGGACAGATAATAGCAGACTTCCAGATTTTAGGGTACACACCGTGAGTGAGACAAAAGTTAAAGATGTGAGTCAAGGCTGGACGAATGCTGTGAAGTGCACTCACAATAAGGTAGTTCGTTACCCCCAACATCATACGACTTGCACCTGCGAAAGCCCGTGCAATTTCGCGTGGTTCAATGTTGCTCCAGTAAAATTTGGAGTCATCATACTCAGCTTCGCACAAATAGAAGACCGAGTTAAAATCCAGATCGGAAGTTTCTTTGTTGCACGTAAAGTGGTCGTCAAGTTCCTCAGTGGTAAAAGCAATTTTCTCCGTCTCAGCCTCTGATCTCAAAAGACCGTACTGTCTTAGTTCTTTCCAGATCACATTAGGCTTGTTGGAATCTTGAAACTCCTTGTGAGAAAAAGGATGTATGTCTCGAATACTACGTCAAAATTAGATACTTTATTTTAAGTAGTGCATTATGTGTTTAAGATTTTATTATTACACAGGAAAAAAATGCAGAGTCTTCAATTAAACGTCTACGTGACGGGCTGCCACAAGCATATACAGTTAATTCAGAATTAATTGTTTATGTTTGTGGCAAGCCGTAACGACGCGTTTAATTGAATGAAGTTTATTTTTTCCGTGTACCAATACATATCATATGTTGTATACATATAATGTATTTCATGTTGTGTAGTGTATAAACATATGATCTACATATTTATATGACATTTACATTACATTTATAATATTTATACAGTGTACATTATATAGATTATTAAAAAATTTAATTTCCGAATTTTTCTAAGAAATTTTCGATAAGTTTGCGACTTTCTTTTGCGGTCAAAGTCTGCTTCTTTAGTTGCAACGTCTAAACGATTCTTCGTAACTGTTATCGGCCGTCTTCGACGGAAGTGAGGCGATTGTACTAATAATACACCACCAGAGAGAGAGAGAGAGAGAGAGAGAGAGAGAGAGAGAGAGAGAGAGAGAGAGAGAGAGAGAGAGAGAGAGATTGATTGATTGATTAGGTTTATTATGCCCAAGCAAAAGCTAAAGGGCAAAGGTACAATAAAAGCAGATAAAAACAATGAAATACACTTATAGTAAATAAGTAGTGAAATATACAGCTAAGGATATAAAGCTAAGAATTTCGTTGAAAATACACTTGTAGTAAATAAGTAGCGAAATATACAGTTAAGAATGTAAAGCTAAGAATTTCGTTGAAAATACACTTGTAGTAAATAAGTAGCGAAATATACAGCTAAGAATGTAAAGCTAAGAATTTCGTTGAAAAGTGAAATTATCTGAAATACTGCTGAAGAATAATAAATCATCGGAATTCAGTAATTGTGCTCTCTCGAACAAAAGAACAAGTATAACCACGTATATTAGACGAATGTAGAACTTACTTAGGCTGTAAAGTTAAACATAAAATGAAAAAGCTTATAAATAATACATAGTGGTGAAAAAGAGAGGCCACATGTGCATGTGTAGAACTTACATTAAACCAAAAGCGATTGTCACATTGAACGTAAAGTGAAAAAGTAAAAAAGCATGTAAATCATATTACATATAATGGTGAATAAGAGAGGTATGTATGCCGTCACAAATGTCAGAGTCAGCAAGATCGTCGGAAAAATATAAGTATTAGTGAAGCCAGGTCGCTGAAGCAGAATGAATACAGCCAGCGCAGCCGAGGGTCATTAAAGCCCTGCTAAATCAGCCTCAGAAGTAATCAAATATGGGAGGCTGGCCACGTACCTTGCGGACATAAATCATACCGTGCGTGCACCATACATGCTTAAAAGATAACTGCCTGGCTATAACTCGAGTCCGGCGCAACAATTTGTAAATATCTATAGGAAGCAGTTTGTTAATATAAATATGGCCGGGGACATCTTTTGAGAAAACATCGTTGACGGACAGTCGACGTTTACGGCGCATAGCACTGAGTATGTAGTCACGAATCTGCCGCGACTTGAGTACAACAATTATAGATCGCCGTCTGACCGCAGGGCCAGGACGATCGGAGGCAGAATCAGTGCTGGGCGCCACACCGTGCGTCACAGACTTCGCAGACACGACACTACCCCCCACGTCTCGAGTCTCGAGAACATCAGAAACAAGCTGCGGTGTACCCAGCGCGCGAAAAACACTAGAGACAAGCTGTTCCGATGTGTCAGTCAGAGAACCCGGTAACCCGGAAATAATAATATCCGATGTTCGCAAGACTAGAGACGCGGAAGGCTGCGGGACAAGATGAGGACCACTCAGATCACTCAGATCTCTCTTTAATTCACACTTTAGTTCGCTCTTTAATTCACTTTCTAATTCGCTTTTTAATTTGCTCTTTAAACCACGCACTTCATTCGTGAAAGCAGCACACTGCTGCTCCAACTCAGCAATACGCTGACTGTTGCGGTCGACACTTATAGCTAGGCTATTTAACTGGTTGAGTTTGTCGTTGAGTTCACAAAATCACGCATCGGACGACTCAACAAATGCGGAGAATCGCGCTTCGGACGACTTCATCTGCTCTAACAGTTGACGTAACAGCACAATTGTTGTGTCGTCACTCCTTAATTGTGGCATGATTGATGAGGTGACTACAGCGAGGAGTCGAACCAAAATGCAGAGAGGCAGTTCAAAGGGTAACGGTTGGTGGTGTGTATCGAAGCCCACAGATGTCACCACAAGAGAAAACCAGAAGGCAATTCATGCGCTATCCCAAGATCAGGCAAAAGTGAGGTTAGAATGAGAAGTAAACTTGTACTCCAAGATATCCAGCACGGCAGTTGCAAGGAAAGAAAGATAAAATATCTATCTTAAAAAGCAACGAAAGACTTGCTTAAATCTGTAACAAAAACGGCCCGAAGGCAGTTACGGCAGAGATGGAGTTCGCCGAAAGCCAGAGCAAGAGAACGCAGCAACATGCGGTACTCACCGAGAGAGAGAGAGAGAGAGAGAGAGAGAGAGAGAGAGAGAGAGAGAGAGAGAGAGAGAGTTTGAGTTTGAGTTTGAGTTTGAGTTTGAGTTTGAGTTTGAGTTTGAGTTTATTTATTATGCCATAGTCAAGACTTTAGGCAAATAGTGAATAATACAAGGATATACATGAAGTAAACAAGAATAAAATAAAAATAAAAAAATAAAAAAACAAAGTTGGAATTAGTATGAACTAAAAAGATACGGAACGAGTGTGATAACTATAATAAAGCAGTGAGCAAAAGCGGAAACAACAAAGATAGTAATGACAATATAGTAAAAGTGATAATATTATTTCCACCTCAGCCAACGCTTCACTACCAAATTTCGTTGAAAAAGTGTAAATTAACTGACATAATGCTGAGGAATTAAGAATCAACGGAATACAGTCGTTGTGCTCTATCCGACAACAAAAGAATCGATGACGGTAAGGCGTAATATGTTCATCGCGTCTCAGATTGAAGATGAACCAAATCGCACAATTGATAAGTCTCTGTGGTTTTGTATTAAGCTCATCCGTAACATCATTATAAACAAGAGAACAGTAGTCCAACAGAGGCCAAATCAATGCTGACACGAGTTTCACACGCAGTTGAAATGATAAGGAGTTTTTATGAAACTTAACCTTATGCAACGTGAAGTGTACCCTCTTAGAAATATGGGCGACGTGGCTGTCCCAAGATAGATCAAAGCTCATAATGACACTCAAATTCCAAGCCTGGAAAACAAACGGAATAGAAGTACCACTAACGGAGATAAGAGGTAATTCATTAAGATTTATTTGGTCAACGTAACGCTTGCTGCAAAATATTAGTACCTTGGATTTCTTAAGATTGAGAGACAGTCCATTTGTGGTCGCATATTCAGAGATAACACCAACATCGTGCGCCACCAACTGCAAAGCAACATTCAATTGACCAAAAAGACACTTGCGGTAAATCTGAGTGTCATCACCAAAAATCAAGCGAGAAAGAGAGAGAGAGAGAGAGAGAGAGAGAATTGATTGATTAAGTTTAATTACGCCCAAGCATAAGCTAAAGGGCAAAGATACAATAAAAGCAAATAAAACAATATAATAAAATAATAGCAAGATATAGCACCAAAAAATAAGTAGTAGGAAATATCCCGATACACAAAGCAAAAACTAATACGTAGCGAAATATAAAGCTATAAATGTAAAGCATAAGAACTAAATTAATATTACGCAACGCAACTAACCAAGATAATTATATGTGTAAAGCGACGAACTAGATACTCGACTAGACAATGATTTCATTGCACAATATAGTTGATACGAGAAAGCCAAAAGCATTAGCCAGATTATTAGCCAGATTCAAAAACAAGCAAAAATAAGTAAAAAGATTTTTAAAAGATGCAATAGAAGATGCAGATGTTATATTAGTAGGAAGAGTATGCCAAAAACGAATTGAGGAAAGACGAAAGGAGTGCATATACGTGGCAGTTCTACAAGTTGGAAATATGAAAAGTTTGTGATGAGGCACCAAAACGGTCAGAACTCGTTAGCGATGGATCTGGAAGAGTGAAAGCTCACTAAGGTTAAGAAGGAGAATGTAAAAAAAAGGATTACGATACATCTGACAACCAAGAAAATAAAGCCTTCTATTTTCAACAGAGAGCCAACCCAGTCGACGTCTGTATGGCGTAATATGTTTATACACGTCTGATATCATGAATAAACGAATACAGCAATTTACAAGTTTTTGCAATTTAGTATTCAACTCATGCTCAAGCCATGATAGACAAGACAGCAATAGTCAATATGAGGTATTATCAATGCTGTAACTAATTTGATTTTTTAATCCAGTGGAAAGAAAGTTTTTATTAAATTTTAGTTTGTATAGCGCATAATGGACCTGCTGCGAGACATGTAAAATATGTTTCCTCCAAGAGAGAGTAGACGTGAACATAACGCCCAAATTCCTCACTTTACTTACAAAAGGAAGAGGGTACTTGGTTTACCAGTAATAGGCGGTAGAAGACAAAATCAATATGCCTAACATATGCTGACTACCATAAATAATCGCCTTTGGTTTGGAAGGATTCAGTTTAAGGCCATTAGACTCAGCATAATTAAAAATAGCGTTCGCATCCCTAGAAATTAACTCTAATCCACAAAGAATGTCAGCCGGTAAGCATGATAGATAAATTTGAATGTCATCAGCAAACATCATATGTAATGCATGCGACAAGACGCTACCCAATATCGTTAATAAAGAGAGAAAATAAAAGTGGGCCAAGTACGGAACTCTGAGGGACGCCAGACGACGTAGATAGCCAATCTGAAAGCTTACCAGTATCATCAAACCACTGCCTGGAGAACGACCAGTCAAATATAAAAAATCCATGTAAGAACGGTGTCGGAGAAACCGATCATCTTAGGCTTAGTGAGCAGACAAAGATGTGGAACAATATCAAATGCTTTGCTAAAATCAAAAAGAATCATGACTGTGACAAGTCTGTTGTCAATTCCCTCTTTGATATCATCACAAATGCGAAGTAGTGCTGACTGAGTGTTATGACATGGTCGATACGCAGACTGTCTTGGATTTAGGAGATCATGCTCGATTAAGTAGTCAGTAATCTGTGAGGCAACAATCCTTTCAAGAATTTAGAAAGTTCGGGCAGATTGGCTATCGGTCTCGTATCAGACGGAGATGACGGAATGCGAGTTTTCAAAAGAGGGCGGATAAGCGCTTGCTTCCACTGAGACGGAAATAAAGAAGTTTCTAATGAGTGGTTAAATAAAGTAGTCAGATACGATGAAATCATAGGCCAAGCGATACGTAAAATATAAAGCGGAATTCCATCGGAACCTGACGCATACGAATGAAAGCGGGTCCCACAGAAATGAGCTCAAAAATCATGCAAGGTGTAATGGCAGAGAAAACAAATTCTGGACACTGAGATGGATCGAGTAACTAGTGCAATGGCAGAAATGAAGTCGGAATACAAGCAAAGGCAACTGAACGTTAGAAACAGAAACATAAAATAAATTTAATAGATCAGGTGGAAAAAAACGTAGAGGAGAAACCAAGGGATGATTTACAAGACCCATACGAGCCAGTCTCTCCCATCGTTTAGCAGGATCCGCGATATTTTTAAGAGTATTGAATGAAACTCGTTTTTGGCACGCTTTATATCAATATTAAGCCGGTACGAAAAGTGTATAGGTGACATAACCAAGTAAACTGTTAGAACGTTTTGCCTGCTTATACAGCTGATCACGAGTACAAAGCCGGGTTTTAAGTTCAACTGTAAGCCACCGCGCAGGAGGCTTCCTGATAACGAATTCACGCTCAGGAACCAACACATCAAGAGTTCCAAGTAAGGCATCGGACAGCACCGCACAAAGCTCATCAACTCCAGTAACGCCAGTCCAGTCACCAAGTCCGACACGACCACCATCAGTGATTGCCCGAATGCACGCAATGAAATCTGTACTCTCAATGATAGACTGAAGGTGTTCACGAAACACGTCACCATCAATAGCTCTATAACTACGCCTTAAGATGTTACGCTCAATCACTAAGTTCATACCAAGTGACAGTGACAATTCAATGAATCGTGATGAGCTATAAACGGGCACTCGGATTTAGCGAACATCAGAACCTTTTCACAATCGTCCACCGCAACAACATCAAGCCATAAGTCAGAAGTAGCCGTGTGATGCGTAGCATCTGAATGTACAATGTGCATTGATATGCCTGACATAAGTTCACGTAGATAATTAGCCTCAAAATTATTCAAAAGAAGGTCGAATTTAAAGTCACCGCCAATGATTATATTTTTATACAGATGCGAAACACTAGTGAGTGTTTCAACAAATTCATGTAAGAGGAGACCCTTAGGTCTTCTGTAAACTGACGCGAATAATACAGACTCGTTATTAGGTAAGCGAATTTCAATGATGAGAAATTCCGGAGAATTGATGTCAACTCCCGAAGAAACAGCAATAACTTTGACCTTCAATGAATCGTGAACAAAGCAGGCAACTCCTCCGCCTCGTCTACTCACTCGATCATTACTAATTAGAAAATATCCATCTAAAGCCACCAGAGCATCAGAAACATCAGAATGCAGCCATGTCTCAGACACCGAAATGACATGAAATGAGAGCAGCAAAACGTATTCTAATTAAATCAATATGTCCCCGAAGGGAATTAGCGTTAAACTGAGCTAAGCAAAATTGAGTAGACGAGACAGACTTACAATGTGCAACGAAAGACAATGATTGATCAGGCAATAACCGGTCGGAACGTGCACGTCAAACAAGCTTATCAAGATCGGCACTCAAATCAACCTGAATAACAGGCTTACCGTCCGAGTGTCTAACACGAATACAGCCATCCTTTACCCAGATAAACTTATAAGATTTCTCCCTGACAACACGCTTAGCCTGTTGCAGCAAATCATACTCATCCTTAGGAAGAAACTCGTTGACGTAGACATTCCGATCCGAACCGCTATCGCAAACCTCCCTCTGCTTAAGTGTACGCCGTGCTCGCTTTCTAGCAATAACCGTATCGCAAACCGCACCAGAGGCTAAGGTTACAATATAAGAGTTCGTAGTGACCGGTAAGGGCCAGTTGTGAGCTGCCACCGGTTGAGGCTTACGTACAACGGGTCTGACGTCCAGAATGTGGCACGATAAATCTGTGACATCGAGGGTCTAGAACAGAGAGAGAGAGAGAGAAAGAGAGAGAGAGAGAGAGAGAGAGAGAGAGAGACAGAAAGAGTTTGAGTTTGAGTTTATTTATTATGCCATAGTCAAGACTTTAGGCAAGTGATGAATAATACAATGATATACATGAAATGAGCAAGAGCGAAATACAAAAACAGAAGTTGGAATAAGTTTAAACTAAAAGGATACAAGACGCTGTGTGATAACTACAATGAAGCAGTACGCAAAAGTGGAAACAATGAAGATAATAATATCAATGTAACGAAAAAGTAATGATATTATTTCCCTTGAGCCAATGCTTCATTACTTATTATGCTAAATAAGTCGAATGAAACATGTTGGAATGTACATAATTGATATGATAACATTGCGTCACATAACCAAATTTCATAGAAAAAGTGTAAATTATATAAAATTATATGAAATACAGCTGAAAAGTTATGAATCAACGAAATTCAGTCGTTATGCTCTCTCTCACAACAAAAAAACAATCACAAAAAATATAACAATAAAACTTAAAACTAGTTTAGATTTTAACATCTCTAAGGTGACTAAAACGCACTTATTGTTAGTCTAATTTATACTAAACCTAACAACGAACTTAAACTACATCTTACTTAGACAGTAGATAGCCCCATGGTAGAATCTCGAACAGAACTGGGCTAAGTGGAAAAAGATAATCATAGAGCTTTTGCTTACATTCGTTCACCGACGATGA